>CAUYRH010054814.1:0-14589 GCA_963574655.1 Perodicticus potto
GTGGCGTCACACAGCTCACAGCTACCTCCAACTCCTGGGCTTAGGCGATTCTCTTGCCTCAGTCCTCTGAGTAGCTGGGACTACAGGCGCCCGCCACGACGCCTGGCTATTTTTCTGTTTTGCAGTTAGGCCGAGGCCGAGTTTGAACCCGTCACCTTCGGTATATGGTGCCGGCGCCCTACTCGATGAGCCATAGGCACCGCCCATCTCTGCTCATTTTTTAGAGGATTTTTACAAGGTGGCAGTGTTGAGTGAAGTTGCTCCCGTGTTTGTTAGAAAGAGAGAAAAGATCGGCGGCTTACCTTCTGTAAGCAAAAATCCCCTAGAGTTCAGTTTTCCAGGACAACGTCCAGGAGGCATTCTGATTTTCCGGCGATAAGGTCATTGGTCTTTGCAGCTAGGCTCAGGAGGGAACTTCAGCCACGTTCTGAGAGTGTCTGCACCGGATCTTCAGAAAGACCAGGGCAACCATACCTCTGCAGGCTGGACACATTTTAGGGTGGGGGTTGGATTTAGGGCACTGCTTTGTCCAGAAGCCTAGTTTGCTGCACATAAAGCATGACCCTGATCATGAGGAAGATTTTGTTTTTTGGGGGATGCCTTGAGGAGTTTTAAGAAGTAGCTGGTTTTACTTAATGGCAGAAGCCAATACTGGAGCTCTGAGAGGTACTGCCAACACCTTGATGGCCAGATCAATGAGATCTCGCTGGGAGATCTAAGGGACCCAGGGGAAATTCTGCCATTTTTTTCTACCATGTGGGGCAGAGGGCAGGTGGGTGGTGGTGGGATGGGGTATTGTTTAAGGGAAAGATATGGACGTGGGGATTGGAGGGCAATGAGAATGGGTGGCTGATGGGAGTTATAGATGGAAAAGAGGTATCCCACACAGAAACTTCCGGGGTATTCTGATCAAGAGAATGGAGGGATTGTAGGAGGGGGTTGGAGAGGAGCAGTAGGGGCTGTGGAAGGGTATCAGAAGCTGGTGTTACCCATGCCAGGAGAATCTGAGAGGGTTCACAGGACGAACACAGGGAAGGAATGTTTCAGAATATGAGAAATGCCTGGATAGAAGGAATCTCTGACCATTTACCTAATTTTTGGCAGTAATTATTGAGATCAGTGAGAATTGAGAGATTGAAGGTGCCATGTTGAGGCCACTGCAAGCCACTGTCAAGCTTGTATGTATTACAGAAAAAAAATGAGACGTTTTGGTTTGAGGTCAGGATAGAGCTTTAGAGGCTTAAGATTAGTCAAAAGGCAGTTTAGAGGTGAAGAAGGGGGAATGTGTGACTCTGGAGGTAAAAGGCAGCTTAGAAGTGAACAAGGGAAGTCTGTGACTGGAGGTAGGAAAAGAAATGAGATTAAAGGGAGAATGTAGGAGGAAGGAGAAAGTCCGAGAGGTTTCCCATTTTGTTTCATCTCACCAGAAGAGTCCATTTAGCTGGCTCCCCAAAAGGGCTTCTCCCCATCCCGGGTTTCAGCACCAAATGAAAGGTTACAGAGCCAAAGATGAAAGATTATTCCGAAGCACCAGAGGAAAGAAAAACAGAGGCCCAGTTTGTGCAATTAAAATGGTTTCATTCCACCTTGGTGCAGGTGGGGTAAGATTTCCAACCAGGAAGAAAGCCACACTTGGGAAATAGCGAATGGGGGAAAGGGGTTAAAGGTCAGGAAGGTGACATTCCCTTTCCTGGGTTGGACATCTGTTGTAAGGGTGTGGGTTGGCCCATTGACCTTTCCCAGGTGGGACATCCAGTGGGGTAGGGCAGGGGTTGACCCATTTACCTTTCTTTGGTGGGACCTCTGGTTGAGGAAGGGAGGGTATTTAGGCGGGTCCACTGTATTTGGGCGGAATTTGACCCTATCAGTTGTCCAATTCCTGTGGCCACCTGGTGAGCTACCCCTTTGATTACAGTCAAAAGAGAGATTCGGGTCTTAGTGTTTCTAAATCCTTAGCTGTTCTTAGAAGGTCAGAACAAGGGTGGCATCTGTGGCTCAGTGAGTAGGGCACCAGCCCCATATACCGGAGGTAGTGGGTTCGAACCGGCCCGCCAAACTAGCTGGGCATTGTGATGGGCGCCTATAGTCACGGCTACTCAGGAGGTTGAGGTAAGAGAATCGCCTAAGCCTAAGAGTTGGAGGTTGCTGTGACACCACTGCACTCTACCAAGGGTGACAAAGTGAGACTCTGTCTCCAAAAAAAGAAAAAAAAAAAAGCAA
The DNA here is from genome assembly GCA_963574655.1 of Perodicticus potto. Taxonomy (NCBI): domain Eukaryota; kingdom Metazoa; phylum Chordata; class Mammalia; order Primates; family Lorisidae; genus Perodicticus; species Perodicticus potto. Next base: position 2,221 of record CAUYRH010054814.1, read on the forward strand.
GGTCAGGGCAAGAGGGATGCATGAGACCTAAGTACACGGAGGAGTTACCAAAATCCTACCGAAGGGTTTTATTTTGGGGTGATAACTGGTAGTAGATGGACTAAATGCTGCTGAACCATTCACTTCAAAAGAGTTGATCTTATGTGATATGAGTTTCACCTCAATTTAAAAACCCCACCCAAGGACAGCACCTGTGGCTCAAAGGAGTAGGGCCCCGGCTGTATGCTGGAGGTGGCAGGTTCAAACCCAGCCCCGGCCAAAAACTGGAAAAAAAAAAAAAACCCACCCAAGTCCGCAGTCACCCACTTTATAACTGGCACTGGCTCCTCTCTCCAGGTACTGGCCCCACGGCCTGAAGACATCTTGTGGCCCAGATGTGTTCAGTGGCAGCTCATACCCCGGAGTGCAGTCTTACATGATGGTGCTCATGGTCACGTGCTGTGTCATCCCACTGAGTATCATCGTGCTCTGCTACCTGCAAGTGTGGCTGGCCATCCGTGCGGTAAGCCCCACAGGCCTGGCCTCACCCCACAGTGGCAGGACATCTAGGTGAAGCCAGAGAATCACCCTCTTTCCTCCAAGCTGTTCTGCCCCCAAATGAGTTCACTGAGACTCCTAAACTTTTTTTTTTTTTTAATCCTCAGATAAGAGTATTCTACCCCTGTAAGAAAAAATTAAGATCCAGTGACAAATCAGGCCATTCTAAGGCCGGGTGAAGTGGCTCATGCCTGTAATTCTAGCACTCTGGGAGGCCGAGGCGGAGGGGATTACCCCGATCTCACAGGTTTGAGACTAGCCTGAGCAAGAGCGAGACCCCATCTCTAAAAAATAGCCGGGCATTGTGGGGGGTGCCTGTAGTCCCAGCCACTCGGGAGGCTGAGGTAAGAGAATCGCCTAAGCCCAAGAGTTGGATATTGCTGTGAGCTATGATGTCATAGCACTCTACTGAGGGTGACAAAATGAGACTCTGTCTCAAAAAAAGAAAAAAATTAATCAGGCTGTTCTTCATGCTGGCTGTGGTCTCAGACCAGTTCTCAGCCCTGTGGGGTGGGAAGGGACTGCTCGCTCTCTTCCTGGAGGGACCAAACAAGAGTGCAGAGCCATACCCTTTCCCTGCCCCAGGATGGCTCTCTTATGGTGGAAATGCGAACCTTTCCCATGGAGCAGAGGGGAGTGGGCAGATCAGCAGATGAGACCGGCATCTCAAAAGGTGTTTTTAAAAGGCTGCCGCTGGGCTTGGCATGATGGCTCACGCCTGTAATCCCAGCAGTAGATCGCCAGGTAGATTGCTTGAGTTCCAGACCAGCCTGAGCAAGAAGGAGACCCCCCGTCTCTAAAAATAGCTGGGCACTGTGGCAGGCACTTATTGTCCCAGCTACTTGAGAGGCTGAGACAAGTGAATCTCTTGAGCCTAAGAGTTTGAAGTTGCTGTGAGGTATGACACCAGGGCTCTCTACCCAGGTCACAGACTGAGACTTTGTCTCAAAAAAACAAAATAAAGGGCGGCGCCTGTGGCTCAGTGGGCAGGGTGCTGGCCCCATATACCAAGGATGGTGGGTTCAACCCTGGCCCCGGCCAAACTGCAACAAAAAAATAGCCGGGCATTGTGGCGGGCGCCTGTAGTCCCAGCGACTTGGGAGGCTAAGGCAAGGGAATCGCCTAAGCCCAGGAGTTGGAGGTTGCTGTGAGCTGTGTGACGCCATGACACTCTACCGAGGGTGACAAAGTGAGACTCTGTCTCTAAAAAAACAAACAAAAAAAATTAAAAAAAATAGAAAGCTGTCACCAGAGCATCCTGTCCCTTTCATGGGGCTGTTGGGGCAGACCAGGGACTGTACTCCAGTGTGCTGTTTTCCCCCAGCCCCGCTCCCCACCTTCCTGTGCACTCTGCCCTGGAAAGCTGATCCTGTCCACAGCCAGTAGTGCCATGCCCACCCACTATCCACAGGCTGGGCCACCACTGGAGCCCAGAGGGAGGGAGCTTGGGGCCTGGAGACCTGCGAGCTCTGTTTTCCCATCGAGCAGAGGAGTCACCCCTTGTCAGTCAATGCCCCTATGATCAGCACAATCCAGATGTGCCATGTGTTAACTGGCAGGAGCCTGCCTGGCATGGGTGGTAGAAGGCTTTCAGGGTGGTGCCTTAGCCAACTTGGTGCTACCTCCGCCCACAATGGATCTGCATGGGCTTCCAAGCTCCAGGATGTGGTCGCAGCCCTGCCTTCTTGGCCTTCCCAGAATTGCAGTCTTCACAGTCCCTCTTTCATCTCCACTTAGCTGCCTGCCATCAGTCCTTTGCCTATGTAGTCAGTGTCTGGCCTCTGTGGCTTCCCCTCCCCCCAGCCCCAGAGGCCATTTGCCTCTTCCCCCCCACCCCAGAGACAGCTGCTCTCAGCATCCCTTGGGAGGAGTATTTATGCCTCACAATGAGTTCAGGAGCAGAGTTTAGTACACAGACTGGCAGAGCCTGGTCCAGAAAGCCTAAGAGGGCCAGGGCCAGTGGCTCATGCCAGTAATCCCAGCACTTTAGGAGGCTGAGGCGGGAGGCAAGAGGATTTCTTGAGGCCAGGAGTTTGAGACCAACCTGGGCAACATATAGAGATCCCATCTCTACAAAAAAATATAAAAGTATGGCTCGGCGCCTGTAGCTCAAGTGGCTAAGGTGCCAGCCACATACACCAGAGCTGGTGGGTTTGAATCCCGCCCAGGCCCGCCAAACAACAATGACAACTACAACCAAAAAATAGGTGGGCGTTGTAGTGGGCGCCTGTAGTCCCAGTTACTTGGGAGGCCGAGGCAAGAGAATTGCTTAAGCCCAGGAGTTGGAGGTTGCTGTGAGCTGTGATGCCACAGCACTCTACTCTACCCAGGGCAACAGCTTGAGGCTCTGTCTCCAAAAAACAAAATATATATGCGTGTGTGTGTGTGTGTGTGTGTGTGTGTGTGTGTGTAGCTGTGTGTAGTGGCACGTGCCTGTAGTCTCAGCTACTCAGGAGGCCAAGGCAAGAGGATGGCTTGAGCCTAGGAGTTCAAGGCCGCAGTGAGTTATGATTAAGCCACTGCACTCTAGCCTAGGTGATAGAGCCAGACCCTTTCTCTAAAAAGACAAACAAAAAGAAAAATAGAAAGAAAGCAAGCCCAAAGTCTTTATTGCTAGCATTGCTATTGGACAGGCAACCAGCCACTGGTTTAGCTAAAGAAACACCAACTGCTCCCCGCTCCATCTTGTTAGTGCTTCATTCTTCACCCTGTGATCAGTTTGGGCCTCCAAAGCTGAGCACAAAAGAGGCACCCAAACTCCTACCAGGCTAAAGCCAGAGCATGGAAGGCTCTGGTGGTCATCTTAATTCAGGTCCAGCTGCTTGATGCCTCAAAGCCCAAAAGAAATGCCCTGGAAGAGCGTGGGTGTGCTGGAGGCAGGTACTGTGACTCAGGGTGGAAGCTGGCTGGCAGGGTTGGTGTAGCTGAGGGGGCATCTTCTCCCCCTTACGACTCCCTATTCCTGGGTTACCAGTCTATTGCTGCCTCCCTGACTCAGTGCCCCACTCACTGTCTCTATATTTCTCAGGTGGCAAAGCAGCAGAAAGAATCTGAGTCTACCCAGAAGGCTGAGAAGGAGGTGACACGCATGGTGGTGGTGATGGTCCTCGCGTACTGTGTCTGCTGGGGACCCTATGCCTTCTTTGCATGCTTTGCTGCTTCCCACCCTGGCTATGCCTTCCACCCTCTGGTGGCTGCTCTGCCAGCCTACTTTGCCAAAAGTGCCACTATCTACAACCCCATTATCTACGTCTTTATGAACCGGCAGGTAAGTAATGCCATTGGCAGATCAAACTCAAAATAGTTTATCCTGGAAGAAGCCAGTGATGGCTCACACCTGGAATTGTGTCTCCAGTGAGGAGCCCATGGAGCATCTGTGGGAGGCTATAAACGAGCCTTCAGAAAGATGCCCAGGGAAAGGCTCAGCATGTGCCCGACCTCCAGCCCAAGCTCCATCTGGCCTTCAGCAGAAGGCTCAGGTATCCTTTTACACTCTCAGATTGACGGTGGTGTTTCCCTGAGTGTGTGTGCTGCTTGTACTCTTCTGGTCTGTTGGCCCTAGGCTATGGCTGTCAAGTTTCAGGGGCTCTCCTGTAATCCAAACATGTGGGACTTTGTGAACATGTGTACATTCACCAGTGTGCCCCTGTTAGTTTTATAGACTCAACTTTTCTCTCAGCTTTCATCTTCCCATTTTCAAACCATTGCTTCTCAAATTTATCCTCCTATAAGAACAAAAGTAGGCCTTTCTTGGCTGCACTCTTCAAGAGTTTAAGAGCTTTCATGAGTTCATGGTTTACTTCAGGAGAGAACTACTCAGGTCTTGCCTGAGGTCTTGTCCATTGGCAGCCATCATTAGTTAGTGCATTGGGCCTCCGCAGCAAGTTGCTCATGGCTCGTGGATTCCTCCCGGTAGGTTTAGTTGACCTTGCAAGGTTCATCATCCAAGCACACTTCATAAAAGAGCAGCTGCCATGTGACTTGATGTTGACTAGAAAGGTTTGCAGGGGCCTCCCATTTCACAAGACCCAATCCATTAATCCATCCCTTCCAAGTGATTCTTCTTTGTTCTTTCATCTACAGCCACTCAATGGCTCCATGCCCTTTGGTTTGGCCTTGAGTCACACAAGCCAAGTACAAAGTCTGTATGACGCATTAGGCACGGATTCTTACTGTTAATGTCTGATTAGTAAGTAGGACCAAGTTTACGATTGATTCCTAGGAACTTCATTATTGGCACACTGATGCCCAGAGAGTGTAGTTCAATCCCTGACCCCTGTTCCCTGTCTTTCATGAGGTTTTAGTCTGGTTTCAGTTTTTGGAATCCTACACTATCTTGCAAAGTACTTCTTTACTTGATTCTTTCCATTCTCCCTTCCAGAAGGCCCTCTCCCAGATGATATCTCTGCACTTCTAGACCTCGCCAGGCTTTCAAACTTTGCTTTCACCCTTCCACATTGTTATCCTGTCCTGCTGCATTTTTACAGAAAATTCAGTGAGAGTTTTCTGAATGATGTTCCACAAAGACAGTGAATTTTGCTTTTTGTGGTCACTGCTGTGTTCCTTCAAAACACAGAGTCTGTTGTACAGTGAGCGCTCAACAGGTAGATGTTGAATGAATTAGCTACACAAATTCCTCAGTCTTATCTTCCAGCTCTTCAACTGAGTCAATTCTGCTGTTAAGCCCATTTCTTATGTTATTAATTTCAACAATTATGTTTTCATTTTTGAGAATGTTGATAATAGAGGAAGCTGAAGGTAGTGAAGAGTAGGCTTGGAATCTTTAGGGACTGCCTTTGGGCTGGGCTCTCAAAGCATTGAAGTTAGTTCAGTGATGTTATGAGACATAATTTGAGAAGTTAATATGGTCCAGAACCAGGAAAGAGCAGACCCTTCCTGGTTCTAGAAGACTTTTTTGGTTGAACAGGTAAGATAAGTAGCTATATCACTATTTACCAAGGCTTGACCTCACCCCAAAATTGATGGACTGGAAAAAAGATGACAATCACATTCCTTTTTACTAAAACAACTCTGAGCCTCTTGACAGTCTGGAGTCAGGTTCCTGTAAGCATGAACCCATGAGCTGATATGGTGTTGGTCAGTGTATGAGTGTCCTGAGGCTGCCATAACAAACTACCACAAACTCAGTGACTTAAATAGTAGAAATTGATTCTCTCACAGTTCTGGAAACCAGAAGTCCAAAATCAAGGTGTCAAAAAATAAATAAATAGGCTCGGCATCTGTGACTCAAGTGGCTAAGGTGCCAGCCATGTACACCTGAGCTGGGGGGTTCGAATCCAGCCTGGCCCTGCCAAACAACAACGACATCTGCAACCAAAAAATAGCTGGGCGTTGTGGCGGGTGCCTGTAGTCCCAGCTACTTAGGAGATGGAGGCAGGAGACTCGCTTGAGCCCAGGAATTGAAGGTTGCTGTGAGCTGTGATGTCACAGCACTCTATCCAGGGTGACAGCTTGAGGCTCTGTCTCAAAAAATAAATAAATAAATAAATAATAAATAAAGGTGTCTCTGCATGCTATGTGGGGGGGGGGCACCCTATACCTCTCTCCTAGCTTCTGATGTTTGCTGGCAATCCTTGGTGGACCCTGACTCAAAGACATGTTACTCTCCTCCTTCTCTTCACATGGCTTTCTTCCCTCTGTGTCTATGTCTCTGTGTCTAAATTTTCCTCTTCTTGAAAGAACACCAGTCATTGGATCAGGGCTCACCGTAACGTAGTATGACTCCATTTTAATGCACATCTTAATTATATCTGTAAAGACCTTATTTCCAAATAAGGACACATTCACAGGTTCCAGTAGTTAGGACTTGAGCATACCCTTCTGGGGGACACAATTCAACTCTTGATGGTCACATTAACTGCTAAATTAGATAATTTAGATGACCAGCCTGTGTGCAAGGAGTAACCTGAGCCTTCCTTCATTCTCCTGATGGGATTCTGAATAGCAGAATGAGTGCCCCAAGCCTTACCTTTAACACAGCACACTGGCCCCTCCTGCTCTGCTGAATGACACTTTCTGTCCTTCCAGTTTCGAAACTGCATCTTGCAGCTTTTTGGAAAGAAGGTTGATGATAGCTCTGAACTCTCCAGCACCTCCAAAACAGAGGTCTCATCTGTCTCTTCAGTGTCACCCGCATGAGGTCTGCCTCCTACCTGTCCCACCCACCAGGGCTTCAGCCACCTCTCCCTCCCCTTTTTCTCTATTCCTATGAAATAAATGGAATTTCTCTTTGCCAAAACCAATGGTCACAGAGGCTTTCACTGCAGTTTGGGGCCACCTTAGCCTCTGAGTGTTCAGGCCCTGGGCCTTGGGAGGGTGTGAGGTGGGTAAAGAAGAAAACAGTGCTTCATAGACTTTAATTTTTTCCAGGACTCATGTGTATAGCTGGTATGAAAGGGTCATGGTGAAGTGTAAAGTGGGTGTCTGCACACATCTCACCAGGCTGGTGGTCAGAAAATCAGAAAGTGAAAACTGCTAAGTGACTATGGGGGTAGGGAAAGAAGGAGGGCAGAACTAGCAAGCTCAGGCCCCTTAAGGTCCATCTAATGGAGGCCTGGGGTCCTTGGAATATAGTCTCCATATGGAGGGGACCCACTCCTGCCAGTCTGAGGTAAACTTCTGCCACACCAGGGCCCCAAGCCCAAGCAGCATGAGCGTGGTGCAAGTGCGCAGGCGTGAACTGAGCAGTGGTGTAGGGAAGGCACACACAGCAGAGACAGAGATCAGGAGGAGGGTGACCAGTGTGAGGAGCAGGCTCATGAATCCATACAAAAAATCCTGGGGACGGCTTCTGAGGCTCTCCATCATCTCCAGTTGGGTGACTTGCTGTAGAGTTTCAAGCTCGGACATTCGACTCCTGAAAGTCTCCATGACCTCCTGTGGGAGACAAAAGCAGACATGCTCACCAGAAGTCAGAACAGACTGAGGGCCTGGTGGAGACGGAGATAACCCAGGACGGGAGGAGGAGCTCTGGGTATGGTAGAGTGAGGAGAAGGAAGCCAGGTTGAAAGGAAGGTCCTCAGAGGATGCCCCCTATACCAGCAGAAGCAGCCCCACCCCAGATCCCCGAGTCAGAGGCTTGGGGTAGGGGCCCAGTCAATGCGAGCCCTGCCAGGTGGCTCTGATGTGCCCTCAAGGGGCACCACGGTGCCGCAGTTCCAGAAGCAGCTGACAGGATGGTGAGAAGAGGAGCAAACACGAACACTGGGTACATAGCTCAAAGATCTGGGTCTTGCTTTGGCTTGGGGTGTCAAAGTAAATGCACTCATCCCTATGTCCTTCTCACAAGGGCCGTTTCTTGAAAGGCTCCCCCATGAGGTTCTCACCCATACTTCCTTGGCTCTCTCATAGGACAGATAGGCCATTTTCTCCTCAGTGCAGGCCAGACTCTGTCTGAGGAAGTAGATCTCATCCAGGTGGCCCTGCAGGTGGTCATTCACTTGCTTTTCCAGCAATGTTTGTCTTGGGAGCAAAAGAGAAAGTCATAGTCTCTCAGCACTGTGCCCAGAGTCCACACTGATGGGGGAAGGCCCTGCACCTAGACTAGACTCAGGTTTCCATTTTGCATCCCCCCAGACTGTAGTCAAAGCCGCCTGCTTAGGAACACCCCACACACAGACCTGTCACAGGCACACCCTGATAGTCACTAGTCATCCATATTTTATATATAGTTACTCTTTTGTAACAGCGTTACAAAAACAGTCACAGACTAGAAGTGTTAGAGTGAGGGCGGTGCTTATGGCTCATCAAGTAGGGCGCCGGCCCCATGTACCAAAGGTGGCGGGTTCGAACTGAGCCTCGGCTGAACTGCAAAACAGAAAAATAGCCGGGCGCCTGTAGTCCCAGCTACTCAGGAGGCTGAGGCAAAGAAAATTGCCTAAGCCCAGGACTTGGAGGTTGCTGTGAGCTGTGTGACGCCACGGCACTCTACCCAGGGCGAAAAAGTGAGACTCTGTCTCCACAAAAAAAAAAAAGAAAAAGTGTTAGAATGAAAAGCTAAACTTTCTGAGTATGCTATTGAATTTCACAAATATCCCAGGACCAGTGTTTACCATGCAGTAGTGACTCTATAAATATAAATTTGTTGATTATAGGGATTGAGCAGTTACAAAAGACAACATAGTGTGTGATGCCATTTCTTTGAAACGTCCAGAAGAAGCCAGTCCACAGAGACAGAAAGCAGATGAGTGGGTGCAGGGCTAAGGGAGGGGCATAGGGAATGACCAGCAATGAGGACAGGGTTTCCTTTTGGAGATGATAAAAATGTTGTGGAATTAGATAGTGATGATGATTGCACAGCTCTGTTAATACATTGAAAACCACTGAACTGTACACTTTGTAAGGGTGGATTTTATGGGATGTGAATTATATCTCAATAAAGCTGCTATTTAAACAAAAAAAATTGGATTGTGGTCGTAGTTGCATAACTCAGAAAATTTACAAAAAAAACACTGAAATGTCCTTAAAATGGTGCATTTTATGACATGTAAATTATATTTCAATACATCTATTAAAAATACAAGCTATAAATATATAAGTGGTAAAAGTATAAAGGTGAGCCTGGAACAGCTGAGCCCCCAAACGAGGACAGTGAGGCCAGCAGAAGGGAGATGGCAGTGGGAAGGGGTAATGAGTGAACCTCACCTCTTTTTTTTTTTTTTTTGAGACGGAGTGTGACTTTTGTCACCCTCAGTAGAGTACTGTGGCATCTTAGCTCACAGCAACCTCAATCTCTTAGACTCAAGTGATTCTCTTGCCTTAGCCTCCCAAGTAGCTGGGACCACAGGTGCCTGCCTGACTAGTTTTAGAGACAGGGGTCTCGCTCTGGCTCAGACTGGTCTCGAACTCCTGAGCTCAGGCAATCCACCCACCTCAGCCTCCCAGAGTGCTAGGATTACAGGGGTGAGCCACGGCACCCAGCCTTCAACAGCTGCCTTTCAACAGAAACAATGAAATTCAAAAGGGAGCAATTTTTTCAAAATGATTATTTCCCAAATAATGCCAACCTAGAATTTTGCGCCCAGCAAAAAAAGGGAATGTATGACATGTATGTGGCAGTAAGACAACACTGCATATTTAATACTATGGGATGGTTTGTAAAAATTAGGTGTGGTATTTAGGCTATGTCAACAAAAAGATCCATATTTCAGGTACACACTGAAATACTTTAATTGATGATTGTGCTTTGCTTCAACATGATAGGGATGGGAAGAACCAGTTCAGAGAGCATCTCAGATGTCAGGTTAGGCCTCATCAGAGATCCAAATGTAAGAAGAGAAACAGCCCCCACCTTCCCCCCATTAGCTGCAAAGGTTACTTAAAGATCTAACTAGTTATCGGACAGTCACATCAACTGGTCCTCCCCTGCTTCCGACACTGTGAAGGCCATCTTTCATCACCCTGGGCTGAAGAAAGAACAACAGAGGGGACACTTAGAAATGTGACAAAGAGAACTGGATAACTGTACAGCTAAAAATAGCAACTTTGGGGAGGGTATAAAAACCCTAGGAAGTTCTGTCAAAGAAAGTCAGGCTTTGAGAATGATCTCCCTGTCTTACTGGGATCCCGAATCTCGGTATTGAAGGACTTTATTACCACTTTATTACCACCAACTTTAACCCACATGAGTGTTTGGCTCTTGCTCCTAGTTCCAGCATCCTGGTTACAGAGAGATGTGGGATGCTGCAACCTGAAAGAAAAGAAGTCTGGGAAGAAATGGAAGTCCTTGTGCCACCTGGTCAACACAACCTGAGCCTAGAAGAAGCCTAAGCAGACCTCTTGAGAGAACTCAGCTCAAGACTGTATCCCTGGGGCCAAGAACTCTCAGAGTGACAGTGAAGCCTCTGTTAACCACAGCCTTTTATCTCTGAACCTTATCTCAATCTTAATTCAAACCTTTTGGACAAGATTGAATCATACTAGAACATTCTTGGGACAGAGGAGTCAGAGTCTGGATGCCCCCAAAGACCTGGTGTCCAAAAAGGAAAGACAAGCACAGAGACCTGACATACGCACTTCTGGACACTTTCAGTATATTAAGAATTCATGTACAAGATAAACTATAGGAAAACTTCATGAATGCCCATCTCTGAATATAGCCACAAATATAAAGCAAGAATGAGATTCTTGCCTGCTTGGTACTTGAGCAGTTTCTTTTTATTTAATATAATTTTTATTGAGGTAAAATTCATATAGCATACAATTAATTAGTTTAAAGTAAACAATTCAGTGGCATCTAACGCATTCACAATATTGTGGTTCTAAAACATTTTCTTTTCTTTTTTTTTTTTTGAGACACAGCCTCAAGCTGTCACCTTGGATACAGTGCTGTGGCATCATAGCTCACAGCAACCTCCAATTCCTGGGCTCAAGCGAGTCTCTTGCCTCCGCCTCCCAAGTAGCTGGGACTACAGGCGCCGCCACAACGCCCGGCCATTTTTTGGTTGCAGCCGTCATTGTTGTTTGGCGGGCCCGGGCTGGATTTGAACCTGCCAGCTCAGGTGCACGTGGCTGGCACCTTAGCCCGTTGAGCCACAGGCGCCGAGCTGGTTCTAAAACATTTTCATCAACCCCAGCCCAAGCCAAAAAAAAAAAGGTGATTCCCAAACCCCTCAGGTCTTCAACCTACGGTGTTCCATTGATGAATTTATGAAGATCAATTTATCTTTTTTTCTTGGCTGGGTATATAGGCTCATGCCTATAATGCCAGCACTTTGGGAGGATGAAGTGGGGGATTGTTTAAGGCCAGGAGTTTGAGACCAGCCTGAGCAACACAGCAAGGTCCCATCTTTTCAGAATAATTATTTCTTTTTCTTTTTTTTTGCAGTTTTGGCCAAGATCAGGGTTGAACCCGCCACCCCTGGTATATGGGGCCAGCGCCCTACTCCTTGAGCCACAAGCGCTGCCCTTTCTTTTTTTCTTTTTGAGACAGTGTCACTATGTCACCCTCCCCCTCGGTGTAGTGCTGTGATGTTACTGCTCACAGCAACCTCAAACTCTTGGGCTTAAGCAATTCTCTTGCCTCAGCCTCCAAAGCAGCTGGGACTACAGGTGCCTGCCACAACGCCTGGCTATTTTATTTTTTTTGTAGAAACAGAGTCTCACTTTATTGCCCTCGGTAGAGTGCCGTGGCGTTACACAGCTCACAGCAACCTCCAACTCCTGGGCTTAGGTGATTCTGTTGCCTCAGCCTCCCAAGTACCTGGGACCACAGGCACCCACCACAATGCCTATTTTTTTGTTGCTGTTTGGCCAGGGCCGGGTTTGAACCCATCACCCTTGGTATATGGGGCCGGCACCCTACCCACTGAGCCATAGGTGCCGCGCCCGGCTATTTTTTGGTTGCAGTTGTCATTGTTTAGCAGGCCAGGGTCAGGTTTGAACCCACCAGCCTCAGTGTAGGCTGGTTCTCTACCCACTGAGCTATGGGCGCCACCTCTATAGAAAATTTAAAACTTAGTCAGGCATAGTGACACATGCCTCTACTCCCAGCTACTCAGGAGGCTGAGGCAAGAGGATTGCTTGAGTTCAAGAGTTTGAGGCTGTAGTGAGCTATCATGCCACTGCACTTAGCCTGGATAACACGGTGAGACTCCATTTATTTTTTTTTAAATTATCTTTTCAAATTTTCAAGGATTTACTTCACAAATAAGAAGCAGAAAGGAGCTGTGAATTCAGTTTCATGAACATCTACTTGGGGCTTAAACACAAGCATTGACTAATTTAATTCTCATGGTAGTCCCAACAATCGGGGAATCATTATTACCTCCATTTCGCATATGTGGAAACTGAGAATTGAAAACTTAAAGCACC
>CAUYRH010054820.1:0-16350 GCA_963574655.1 Perodicticus potto
AAAAAATATGGAGACTTTACATCTTTTGTACTCACCTGGATGGAATTGAAACACATTATTCTTAGTAAAGCATCACAAGAATGGAGAAACAAGAATCCAATGTACTCAACACTGTTGTGAAACCAGGAGATGATGTAATACACACCCACGTAAGAGAAAAACTCAAATTAATTCAAGGTGTGGGGTGAGGGAATAGGGAGAAGGGATGAGGGAGGAGGATGGGTGTATTCCCACTTAATGGATACAGTGTTAGGGTGTATGGCACACCTCTTGAGGGCAGGACACAATTATAAGAAGGACTATACCTAACAAATGGAAGCATTGTAACTTAATTCTTCCTACCCTCAAATTAACCCGAAACAACTTTTTTAAAGTCCAAAAACATAGATGCCAGCATGGATGCTGAGAGAAAGGAATGTTTATATACTGTTGGTGATACTGCAAATTAGTACAACCTCTATAAAAAATAGTATGAAGATTCCTCAAAGAAATAAATATAGCATTCAACCCAGCAATCCCACTACTGAGTATCTACCCAAAGGAAAGAAGTCATTTTATCTGAAAGACATCTTAGCTTGAATTTCATTGCAGCACAATTCACAATTGCAAAGATATGGAATAAACCTAAGTATCCATCAACTCATGAGTTGACTAATAAGATGTGATGTGTGTGTGTGTGTGTCTGTATATATATGAGTCCACAAAAGATTTTTATTTTTTAAGCCAATAGACTATCTTTTTAAGAGATTTAAATGAGAAAAATTATTTTCCTTTACTTATGTGTTTTCCACTTCTAATTCTTTTCCCTTTTTGCTTAAATTAGGATTTCTATCTAGTACAATTTTTCTTCTGCTTGAAGGACCTTAACATTTCTTATCATACAGGTCTAAGAGTAATGAATTCCTTCAGTTTTTATATTTATTCTTGAAAGATATTTTTACTGGGTAAAGAATTATAAAAACGACAATTATTTTCTCTCATTACGTTGAAGATATTACCTTATTGCTACCTAGTTTTCATTGTGAGAAGAAATTTGCTCTTACCTTTATCTTTGCTCTTCTGTACATAAAGTGTTTGATTTTTCTGGCTGGCTTTAAGATTTTTTTCTATATCACTGATTTTAAGCAATTTGATTATGATGTGCTTTGGAATAGTTTTCTTCGTGTTTTTCTTGGTTGGGGTTCATTTAGCTTCCTGGATCTTCAGTCTAAAATTCTCACCAAATTTGGAAAAAAAATTAACTATTACTTCTTCAAATATTTTTCTCTCAAATCCTTTTCCCTTCAAGCACTTCAGTTATATTTATGTCAGTCTGCTTGAAGTTGTCCCACTACTCACTGGCATTCTGTTCATTCTTTTCAGCTTTTTTTTCTCTGTATGTTTCATTTTAGATAGTTTCTATTGTGATGTTAACCTTCAATATTTTAATCTTTTCTTCAGCAATTTCTTCTTTCTTTTATTTGTTCTTTATTTTTTTCTTTTTTGAGACAGAGTCTCACTATGGCACCCTCAATGGAATGCTGTGGCATCACAGCTCACAGCAACCTCAAACTCTTGGTCTTAAGCAATTCTCTTGCCTCAGCCTCCCAAGTAGCTGGGACTACAGGCACCTGCCACAACACCTGACTATTATTTTGGTTGTAGTTGTCATTGTTGTTTGGCAGGCCCGGGCTGGGTTCAAACCCACCAGCTCTGGTGTATGTGGCTGGCATGCTAGCCACTGAGCTACAGGCACCAAGCCATCTTCAACAATTTCTAATATGCATTAATCCCATACTATTATTTTTTCAACCCCAAAATTGTAGCTTTCAGTCCTAAACATTTAATTTTAGTCTTTTTTTAAAGGTCTTCCATGTCTCTATTTAACTTGTTCAATTTTTTACCCAACTTCTTGAACATATAAAATATAATTATAACAATTATTTTAATGTCCTACTCTACTAACTCTACCTTCTGGGTCAAGTTCTATTAATTCATCTTTTTCTTCATTATAGGTCCTATTTTTCTACTTCTTCTCATGCCTTGTAATTTTTGATTACGTGCCAGACATGATGAATTCTACCTTCTTAAGTGCTAGATATTGCTGTGGTCCTATAAATATCATGGGTTTCATTCTGTGATGCAGTTGAGTTACTTAGAAACAGGTTAATCCTTTCAAGATGTCCTTTTAAGCTTTGCTAGACAAGACCAAAGAAGCATTCAATGTAGGACTAATTTTGCATTACAATTGAAGTAAAACCTGTCTTTGTATTCTACCTAATGCCCTATAAATTATGAGATTTTCTATTCTAACTAATGGAACAATTACTATTCCTGTGCCTTTTGTAAGCTCTGGGAATGGGTCACTGTTATCCCTTTGGATGCTTTTCCCCGACCTTGAGTGATTTCCTCACAGATACACACTAATCGGTACTCAGCTGAATACTGAGCTGAAGAGATATACCTTCTTAGAAATGCAGAGTGCCCCCCCATCTCTCTAACTCTATTTCTTTTTGCAGCACTCTTGAATACTCTGCCCTGCAAACTCTAGCCTCTTTGGCCTCCTTACATTTTCAGCTCTGCCTCCTTTCTCAATGTAAGGAGACCACCAGGCTCTGCCTGAGTTCCTCCTCCCTACCACATAGCCTGGAAAAATTTTTCCAGGTCGTAATCTGGAGCAATTGTAGGGCTCATTTCTGTCTTCCTTTTTTCAGGGATCAAGGTCACTCATTGTCTGATGTCCAATATCTTAATAACCATTGCTTTAAATATTTTGTCCAGATTTCAGATGTTTCAGGCAAGATAATAAATCCAGTTCCTGTTACTTCTTCTTGGCCTGAAGAAGAGTTGATTATGAATTTTGGAAATTCCTTCTCCCTGCAGAGTCTCTGAGGTAGAATTCATCACTCAGTTTTCCATTGCCACGTAACAAACCACTTCAAAAATGATTGGAATTCCCGAAAAAAAAATATTGGATTAACACGACAATAGTAAAATATTCTCATTCACTCACATGTCTGGTCATTGACAGTAGCTATTGGCTAGCTCAGGATCTCAGCTGGGGCTATGATTCAAATATCTCATGCCATCTTTTCATGTGGTTACTTGGCTTTTTCTCAGCATAGTGGTTGGAATCCTAGGACAAGGGGATGAGGGGAGAGAGAGTGTATGTGTGAGACTTCACAAGAAAATTACATGGCTTTTTCTAATCTGGCCTCAAAAATTACGTAGTTAAGCTTCATCACATTACACTATGTATTCTTTAGAATTAAGTCATTAAGCCTAACTCATAGTCAAGGAGAGAGGAATTAGACTCCACCTTTTCTTGTGAGAAGTGTCAAATATTTTGTGGACATGTTTTTAAAATTCCACAATTTTTTCTCCATGTTGCTCTGTCCTGCTTAATTTGATTTCTGTAGATACTTTTCTCTGTCATCTGATACTTCTTGGTTCAATGTTCATGTGTGTGGGAGTTTTGTCTACTGTGAGTTTTACTTTATTGTGGTCTGGTTAAGTGGAAAATTTGGAAATATATTCAGATATTTCCTATTAAACCAATCATAATCTCCCTTTTAGAGAATGAAGGCTAATATTCTGGGACCTGAATGTAGGAAGAGAGCTGGCTCAGAATCTAGAATGCATATATGATCCAAATCTCCCTTTTCTATCCAGTACCTGCATCCTCAACTGAGCTTATTGCTTTTTTAAAATATTATTTTTCGAGGGTGAAGGAATAGCTGGCCATCAGTGGGTTCATCAGATTGTGGGAGGCCATCTGGGATGAAAGTAGTTCTTAGACTTTCAACCAAGTCTCCTTATTCAATCTTCACTTTTGGTCCCATGTCCTGAAGAATCTAGAGCTCCCAATCTTTTAGCCATAGAGGGATTCACCTACATAAATCAGGCAGACTTTTGCTTTCCTCAGGTTTGCTAAGAATGTCATTCATCTCATTTCCTTTCCTGCTTCTAGCATTTCATTTTGTTGCCTTCTTCTCTAATCTTCCCCTTTTTGTGGTTTTAGCTTTTAAAAGAAATTCCTCGATAGCCATTTAATGGGATTTAGGGAAGAAGCAAATGTAAGAATGTGTTTAATCCACTAGCTTTTATAAGAAGTCAAACTTAATCTCTTAAGCTTTGCCACCAGGTTACTCAAAGCAAAGATCTTCCAAGTCCAACTCTTCTCTTTTCAACATCTTAAGTGGCTGTTTTGTGCCCCAGCACTCATTTAACAAATCTTCTCCTCAAATCTCTTTGCCATCTGGTAGTGGAAATTTTCCTGAGTGACTGCTAACCATTTTCATGCCTTTCCTGGGTGATTTGGTCTAGTTGGTCAAACACTACGTCTCAGTAGATGGCCTACATTAAAATCTGCACCAAGTCACTCTGCAGTATCTTTCTAGGTTTAATGCTTTGGGGATTCTCCTTAAAGTCTTATTTTACATTTTTATTCCCAATTCTGTCTCTCTGGATCACACATATGTACATCATATTTTTCTTAAATCATTTTTTTCTGAAAACAAACACTGAATATCTAAAATACTGATCACACTTACATACTTATGACATACTTGGTCTGCAAATATGTAAACAAAGCAAGGTGAAATTACATTCAAATTTCATTGGTAATTAGGACATCTCTCTAGAATAGCACATGTTTTTATTATTAAAATCCTCAAGGCATTCAGTTTAACAACCTAATTATCACCTACAATAAATACAGAGGCCTAGAATAGTTAAGAATTTGTCAAATATCACACACCCAAATCTAGTTCTTTTCAAATTTCCCTATGGACTCAGATATGCTTGAGACCTGCTTTCAAAGGAATAATCTCTACTAAGCGTGTGTCTGGCTGAGCAGAGTGAATAAAATAACAAACCTTTGTGTACTCATCACTCAAATTAAACAATTTTTAGCCTAGCATGATGATTCATGACTTCTCCCTTTGGAAGGCCAAGGCAGGATGATTTGAGACCAGGTATTCAAGATCAACTTAGGTAATTTTCAATTCGTTGCCTATGTTGCCTCAGGCAGTATGCCATCTACTTCTCCCATTATACTACTTTGAAGTAAATCTCTGATAAAATATAACTTCATAAATGATGAACTTTTATCCAGAGACAGTCAATTTTCCTAAGTGGTGAGAGATGTGTGTCCAGTTTTAGTCTTTTACATGTGGTTAGTCAGTTCTCCCAGCATCATTTATTAAATAGGGATTCTTTTCCCCAGTGTATACTTTTGTTTGGTTTATCAAAGATCAAATGGCGATACATGGCTAGGTTTATCTCCAAATTCTCTATTCTATTCCATAGACATATATCTCTATTTTTGTGCCAGTACTATACTGTTTTGATCACTATGGACTTGTAGTATGTCCTGAAATCTGGTAACATAATACCTCCATATTTGTTTTTATTTCTTAGAATTATGTTGGCTGTTTGGAGTTTTTTCTGGCTCCATATGAAATAAGGTACTACTTTTTCAAGTTTTTCAAAGTATGATGTTGATATATTGATGGGGATTGTGACAAATCTGTAGATTTCTTTGGGTAGTATGGACATTTCAACAATATTGATTCTTCCTAGCCATGAGAATGGCATGCTCTTCCATTTGTTAACATCTTCTTCCATTTCTTTGCTCAAGGTTTCATAGTTCCCTGTAATAATCCTTCACATCCTTTGTTAAGAATATTGTGAGGTATTTCATTTTCTTTGAAGCTATTGTGAAATGTACTGTGTCATTAATTTGATTCTCAGCTTGAATATTATTTGAATATATGAAGGGTACTGATTGTAGACATCATTGATTTTATACCCTGAGACATTACTGTATTCTTTGATCACTTCCAGGAGCCTGTGGTTGAGTACCTGGGGTTTTCTAAGTATAAGATCATATCATCATCAAAGAGTAAGAGTTCAAACTCCTCTGTTCCCATCTAAATACCCTTGATATCCTTCCTCTGCCTGACTACATACATTGGTTAAAACTTCTAGCACTGTGTTGAATGGCAGTGGCAATAGTAGACATCCTTATCTGGTTCCAGTTCTAAATGGAAATGCTTTAAGTTTTACTCTATTCAGTACAATATTTGCTATGGGTTTATTATAGATGGCTTCTATCAGTTTAAGAAATGTTCCTTCTATGACTATTTTCTTAAGTGTTCTTGTCAGAAAAAGATGCTGAATTTTGTCAAATCCTTTTTCTGCATCTATTGAGAGGATCATATGGTCTTTGTTTTTGCCTCTATTGATGTGGTGAATTACATTAATGGATTTATATATGTTGAACCAACCTTGCATCCCTGAGATAAGCCCACCTGATCATGAGGTATATTTTGGCATTAATATTCATTAATGATAATGGTCTGTAGTTTTCCTTTTTTGTTGGATCTTTTCCAAGTTTTGGTATCAGGGTGATGTTTTCTTTATAGAGTGTATTGGAGAGGATTCCTCCCTTCACTATGTTTTGGACTAGGTTCTGCAACATAGGTATAAGCTCCTGTTTGAAGGTTTGGTAGAATTCTGATGTGAAACTATCTAGTTGAAGACTTTTATTTTTTGGAAGATTTTGTATTATTGATGCAATTTTAGTCTGAAGGACCCCCTTGACAATTGCAGAAACTCTAAAAATAAATAAAAGGGACATCACCAAAATAAAAAGCTTCTGCACAGTTAAGGGCACAAATAAAGCATATAGACAACCTTCAGAATGGGAGAAGAGATTTGCATGCTATGAATCTGACAAGGAGCTGATAACTAGAATATACAGAGAACTCAAACTAATCAACAAGAAAAGAGCAAACAATCCCATTTAGCAGTGGGCAAGAGACATGAACAGAACCTTCTCTGAAAAAGACAGACAAATGGCCAACAAACACATGAAAAAATGCTCATCATTTCCAATCACCAGAAAAATGCAAATCAAAACCACTCTGAGATATAACTCTAGTGAGATTAGCTCACATCACAAAATCTTGAATCTGCAGATGCTGGCGTGATATGGAGAGATTGCACTGCTGGTGGGATTGCAAACTAACACAACCTCTATGGAAAGAAGCATGGAGAATCCTCAAAGAGCTAAAAGTCGACCTTCCATTTGATCCCATAATCCCATTACTAGGTATCTACCCAGAAGGAAAAAAAAAAATTTTTTACCATTAGGACATTTGCACTCAAATGCTCATTACAGCCCAATTCACAATCACCAAAACATGAAATCACCCCAGTACCTCATTTTACCATTAGGAAATTTGCACTCAAATGCTCATTATAGCCCAATTCACAATCACCAAAACATGAAATCACCCCAGTGCCATCAACCCATGAATGGATTAACAAACTGTGGTACATGTATACTATGGAATACTATTCAACCATAAAAAAGATGGAGACTTTACATCTTTTGTATTTACCTGGATGGAGTTGAAGCACATTCTTCTTAGTAAAGTATCACAAGAATGGAAAAGCAAATATCCAATGTACACAATACTAAATTGAAGCTAAGAGATAAACAACTACAAGCCCACATGAAAGAAAAACAAAATTAAATTTAAGTGGGGAGAGCATGAGGGGAGAAGAAGGAAAGGGAAAAAGGGAAGACAGAGGAGGCTTGGTAAGCTCTCACCTAATGGGAACAATGTAGAAGTATATAGTTCACCCAGTGGGTGAATAGCTCAGCTACAACTTGAACATTACCTAACAAATGCAATCAATGTAACCTAATCATTTCTACCCTCATATTAACCTGAAATTTTTTTAAAAAATAAAATTTTAAGTTGAAAAATCAATCAGTAGTTTAGATGAACTAGCATCATGTACATAAAACATATTTGAACTATGAAAAAAATGTTCCCAGTTGGAAGTGATCCCTGTGTGTCAATTCTTAAAAAATAAGTCAATAATGTTTAAAAAGCTGAAAAAAAAAAAACCAAAGAAGTGAGCTCTACAAGCTTACTATAACAGTGATACTATTTGATCTTATTTGGGAACATGTATTATTAATTTACTGATATGAGTCAAGACAAGTGGACCTCAGAAACCTCAGCTTCAACCTTGATGAGTGTCTGAGTTCTTAACTCTTGCTCTTCCTCTGCCCTTTGGAACTGAACTTTATTTTGTTTCCCTAATTCAACCGACTCCCAATAGATGTAGACTTGCCTCAGCCTTCTGGCTCTTTTGTTCTGTTTCAGGCAACATTTATTTCTGTATTTTCAAGCCTAGCTTAATACCCAACACAAAGTAGGAATTCAATTGATGTTTATTTAAAGGAATGAGTTGCCATGAGAATGGCAAAAAAATCTCAATGATGGGAGAAATACTGGCCACTTTTGCTCCAGAGTTCACATCACAAGAGTAAGAGTTTTCCTTTAAATTTTTCATGTCTACTTTTCTCCCTAGAAAAATACTGACTCAATTATTTCTCATCCACAGGATCATGCATATAATCTTAGATATGCAAACAACCTGTCCCAGCATCAAGCAAAACCTGAGTGCCCTGCAGTTACCCACCATACTTCATTTCTCTTTCTTTCTTCTTTTTTTTTGGGGGGGGGGTGGTAGTATAAGAGTACATACAATTAGATTATATCGCTTGCATTTGTTAGCAAAAGTCCAAGTTGTATGTGAGTCCTTCTCCCAGGAGGTGTGCCATATATCCCTACATTATTATCTGTTCTATGGGGACTTACTCAGCCCCCTTCTCCCTTTACCTCTTCCCTTCCTTGAATTTAATTGTGTTTTTCCTCTCACGTGGACCAGTAGTTTTCCATCTACTAGTGTCAAATTAGTATTGAGTACATGGGATGCTTGTTTTTCTAGTCTTGAGAAACTTTCTAAGGAGAATATTGTTCAACTGCATCCAGGTGAATATAAAAGATGTAAAGCCTCCAGGTTTTTATGGCTGAATAGTCTTCCATAGTATACATATGCCACAGTTTATTAATCCATTTATGGTTTGATGGCACTTGGGTTGTTCCCACATCTTTGGGATTGTGAATTGAGCTGCTATAAACATTCTAGTGTAAATGTCTTTATGGTAAAATGATTTTTTTCTTCTCGATAGATACCTAGTAATGGGATTGTGGGATCAAATGGAATGTCCACCTGAGCTCTTTGAGGCTTCTCCATACTTCTTTCCAAAAAGGCTGGGTTAGTCTGAAATTCTACCAGAGTGTATAAGTGTTCCCTTCTTTCCACACTCTTGCTAACATCTGCAGCCTTGTGATGTAGGCTATTCTCATAGATGTTAGGTTACATCTGAAAGTGATATTGATTTACATTTCCCTTTCTTTGACGAACTTGAAAAAATAGTTCTTCATTTCATGTGGAACCAGAAGAAACTCTGAATAGCCAACATAATTCTAAGAAATGAAAACAAATATGGAGGCATCACATTACTAGATTTCAGGTTATACAATAAGTCTATAGTGATCAAAATAGCATGGTATTGGCACAAAAAATAGAGATATAGATCTACGGAACAGAATAGAAAACTGGAGATGAAATCAGCCTCATGTCACCATCTGATCTTTTATAAACCAAACAAAATCATACACTGGGGAAAATAATTTAATAAATGGTGCTGGGAGACCTGGTTTAGCCACACGTGAAAAATTGAAACTGGACCTACACCTCTCACCTCTTACAAAAAATTGACTCATGCTAGATAAAAGATTAAAATCTAAGACACAAAATGAGAAAAACTTTAGAAGAAAGTGTGGGGAAAATTTTTAATGATATAGGCCTGTGGAAAGATTTTATGAAGAAGACCCTATTGGCAATTGCAGCAACATGAAAAGTAAACAAATGGGACCTAATCAAGCTTAAAGCTTCTGCACAACTAGGGACACAATAAACAAAGCAAACAGATAGCTTTCATAATGAAAGAAGATATTAACATATTATGAATCTGACAAAGGGCTAAACCAGAATCTATAGAGAACTCAAGCAAATCAACAAAAGCCAACAACCCGGTTAACCACTGGGGCAGAGAAATGAACAGAACCATCTCCCAAGAAGAGAGAAGAATAGCCAAGAAACACCTGGAAAAAATGCTCATACTTTATTTCTAATGAGATGATCTCTAAGCAGCACCAAAGACCCCAAACTGAAAACATCTTCTTGGTGCAATTAAGAGCTGTCTGTTAGTACTAAGGAAACAAAAGGGGCAGGGAAGTAACTCTCCCTTGGGGCACTTCCTTACAGAGTACCCATTGCTCCAAAAGCAGGGGACTCTTGGTGGATATAAGGGACTATTTTTACAGAGAAAAATCAAGCACCAGATAGCCTCCTGCTGCCAGAAAGCTTATTATCAGCCTCAGTATGTGAACTGGTGTGGTTGATCCCTGAAGAGTAACTGCGTGGTTTCAGGCCCAGCCCAGGCAGGGAGAGTAGACATTCCCAGCTCCTACAAAGGCCAACCTTGTGACCTCCGGTAGACTCTCCCAACCTCCTCAGGACCCTTCTGGATAAAGCAGAAATAACACCAACCCATTCACACACATCATGTGAATAAAACAGCAGCCCCTCTGAGAAGGGCTTAGAGAATAAAACACTTTATTCTTTTAGAAACATGAGCATTTACACTAATCTTCTCTACAAGTATGCTCCCAAATTGTGGTCTCTGGCTCCTTGATTCTTGTATGTAAAAGAGAGAAACAATTTGGGAGAACAAAATGTCTTGGCCCTGTGAATAATTTTCTTACTTGTGTAGTTGAGGACGGTTTATTATGGGTCTGTTTAGTGTCACAGTCAAGGGAGGGAAGGAAAAAAACATTGATCCAAGAAGCCATCTTGCACTGAGGAGTGATGAAGTACATTTTTGTGTGCTGAGGTACCCTTCTGGGTTAGATTTCTTTGCAGAATGAGCCTAAGTAGGCAGGTACAGGAATAGAATGGCTCACTGGGAGATTATTAGTAAAACCAGAGGCTTATCTGGCCTAATGTCTCTGGGGGAGACACACAAAGAAGGAGAATTAATCCATTCCAAGAAGAAGAAAGAGAAGGCGCCTTATCCCTAACTTGATGTATCACTCATAGGGTGGGTGGGAAAGTTCTTTCAAGTCCTTTTGGCCTAAGCAGTAAATCATTCCTCATGTTTCTGTTTTGTAGTGGTCAGTGAGCTATGAGTCATGCAATGACTCACAGCATCATCATCAATGTATATTTGGGGGTGCTCAGTGGGTTCTTGGGTTCACACTGATAAGGAAAGCCAGCCTTTGTTGTGACTGAGTCTTTCCATGCTACGTGTTTTCTGTGGTTTTTTTTAGCTGCCACAGCTGTCTTGGTGGTGTCATACCACTCAGGATGACAAAAATGACTTACCTTCTTTAAAATAAGACAAGAATATTATGCATTTGGGAAATTTTAAAATGTATACCCACATGTCAGCCCCAGTATGTATTTGTAAAATTGTTTTCACTTTTATCTTGTTTTATCTATCTGTTTAGGAAAAGTACACTGTATTCTGCTATATGAAAAGCTATGTGGCTTCAGGCACGTCTCCTAGGGCCTCAAATTCCTCATGTACAGTCTGTCTCCTCCCTGATTCTACGGTAATACTGCATTAGGTTTTAAATAAATTGTAGGAAGTACCAGCCCACACATTTCTCATTCAGAGAGTGTTCTTGGGTCACAACTTCCTCAACCCAGGCCACTCTCACTGATGACTTCTCTATGAGTAACTGGCTGAGCTTGGTTTATAAGGAGGTTCACTCAATACTCTGGTACCAGTAAGAAATGGATGACTGGAAGCTTTCAGCCTCACTCAAGGGCACTTGTCCATTCAAGAAACATTCACAGAATGTCTACTACTTTCCATGCAGTAAATGCCAAGTATCCAGCAATGTCAAAACAGAAAAAGTCACTCCTCTCATGGAGCTTACACTGTAGCATAGGAGGTAGACAATAAACATCAAAAATGAGTAAATTATGCAGAAAGTGTTAACAACTATGGATAAATAGAGCAGGTAGAGGGATAAAGAGTGCTGGTGCATTAGCAGGGGTTGAAATTTTTAATATAGGTTCACGCTTGGCTTCACTGGAAAGGTGACATTTGATCATGACTGGAAGGAGGTGAAAGAGCAGGTCATAAGAGTCCTTGGGAAGACTGGCCCAAGCAGGGCAAAGGACCACTGTAGAGACCCAGAGGGAGAAATCGGGCTGTCCTGTTGGAGATGCAGCAAAGTGGCCATAGTTGGCTAAGGGAGAAGAGGGCTTGGGGGGGAAGTATGGTGGGCCTTAATTAAAATGGGAAGCTACCAAAGGATTTTGAACAGAGGAATAGCAAGATCTGATGTAGATTTTATCATAAAGCTTAATCTGTTCATTGTTTCGAAGAATAAAATGAAGAGGATTAGCAAACTTGGGGTCACTAAAACCATTTATTCCTAAATGTCTATTTTTAGTTCTTTGAGGAATTTCCATACTTATTTCCTTAAAGGCTGTATTGCTTTGCAATCCCACCAACAGTAGTGTAAAGGTGTTCCCTTCTCTCCACATCTACACCAGCATCTGCAACTTTGAGAGTTTGTGATGTGGGCTATTCTTACTGGGGTTAAGTGATATGTCAAGGTGGCGATTTTCATTTCTCTGATAATTAGAGACAATGAGCATTTTCTCATATATTTGTTGGTTTGTCATATTCAGAGAAGGTTCTGTGCATGTCTCTTGCCCACTGATAAATGGGATTGTTTGTTCTTTTCTTGTTGGTTAGTTTGAGTTCTCTGTAGATTCTAGTTATCAGCCCTTTGTCAGATTTGTAGCATGCAAATATCTTCTCCCATTCTGAAGGTTATCTGTTCTCTTTAGTTGTTGTGTCTTTTGCTGTGCAGAAGCTTTTTAGTTTGATCATGTCCTATTTATTTCTTTATGGTATTGCTGCAACTGCCAATGGGATCTTCTTCATAAATATTTTTCCAGGCTGATATTGTCAAGAGTTTTTCTGGCACTTCCTTCTCGATTTTTTATCATTTCATGTTTTAAATTTAAATCTATTAACCATCTCAATTTTGTAAGAGTTGAGAGGTGCAGGTCCAGTTTTAGTCTTCTTTTTTCTTTTTTTTTGCAATGAAATAC
Organism: Perodicticus potto; assembly: GCA_963574655.1. Classification (NCBI taxonomy): domain Eukaryota; kingdom Metazoa; phylum Chordata; class Mammalia; order Primates; family Lorisidae; genus Perodicticus; species Perodicticus potto. The sequence continues at coordinate 13,051 of CAUYRH010054820.1, forward strand.
TGAGCATTCATAATAATAATAATGCAAAAAAAAGTAACATTCATATTGTCAGATAAGAGTATGTCTATGATAGAATGCTTTGACTCTAAGGTTCAGTATGGAGTCATCAGTTAACTTCTTATTTTTTTCCCAAAGTCTCAAAAAATAGACAACTAATATTTGCAAATAAAAATAGGAGGGGCTGGAGGCAATTTGGCCAACTGAAGCCAGCTTTCCACAGAGACTCCTATCCAGAAGGAGAATTAAAGGACAAATTTTAGCAAGTAAGCTGATGGTTTGGAGCTGATCCAAGAGAGAAGTTTGAAGAATGCACATCAACCCTGCTGAGGCAAGCTGCAACCCTCGGGATACCAACAATAGCTATAAAATCCATCGCCAAGTGGACAGGAGTTCCCTTCCCTAAGAGAACAGCTTGCAGTATACTTTCTACACACAAGTGAGTTGAGTTCAAACATCCTCCCATTTTATCCCATGGGAGATCCTCTAAAAACCAGACCTCCTTCCCCTACTAGGGTGCCATGGCACTCTCCTGCCAGGCATAAAACTCTATAAAACTGTACATATTCTCCACCTGCAATTCTCAACTCCCAGCACTCCCCTCCACTGTCACACTGAGGTCTGGAAGCCTGTCCCATGGAGTCCAGATTCTTGGGCATTTTCTCAAGAGGTGTGGGTAGGGTGTGAGCTGCTGCAGATCTTTGCTGATTCTGCAACACAGGGGTAAGGAGAAGCGGCATGGAGCAACAGTGGCAGCAGTGGGAACAATAGGGCTCACACCCCTGGGGATATTTTGGAGAGACACTTCCTTTCTCTCTGGGCAATCACAGAAAGAGAGGCATCTTCTCCAGTGGCAGCCACTGGTGGAACAGATCTGGGACAGTAACGCAGGCCCTGTGAGTAAAGGGTATGCCTGAGGCGGTACCTGCCTGGGTGGGGCACTGCGAGATGGAGAATAGAAGAGGTGTGTGTAGAGATGGCATAGTCCCAGGGTGGGACTGAGCCAGAGGACTGCTTTAGTGAGCATAAGAAGCACTCAGCCCTCAGGAGATCATAGCTGAGACAAAGGCAGGCGGGCAGAGGTTGGAAGTCAGAGCCAAGTGTGAGCTCTAACTGTACCCACCCCAACACAGACTGCAACAGAGACAGACACACCAGCTCTAGGCAACAGCACAGACTGGAGCTGAGTCTCAGTTTCTGTGAACTCAAACAGCACCTGGACTGCAAGGGAATATAGCCAGGACAGAATCACAAATTCTGCGCACATGTAAGTGTCTGCAACATCAATCGGTGGCGGGGCTGGAACTGAGTGAACCATCTCAGCTTCCATTGACCACCTAAGGTTGTCAGGCCTCCCCTCCCCCTGTCAGATGGTGGCAGAGTGTGAAGGCCTGGATGAGGAGACAGATCTCCATGTGACTCAGGCAGATGCAAACCCCTGGAGGAGCATCTGCTCATTGGAGGGAACTGGGTCACAGCCCTGTGGGTTTACCAGTGACTGGGTGTGAGAAAGGAGCAAGGTGGGGAAGGAGGCATCAACCTTCCCAGAATAATTCATTTGCTGGGTGGGGGTCCTTCTGACTCCACGGAGCACCACAACCAGTCATACTCAAGATACCAGCAGACCACTGCTATCTAGCTGCCGGAGATCTTTTGAACTCTCCCACGTGAGACCACATGCTGACTGGGACAGTTGATTTGGATCTCTCAGACTGGACCAATCACCTGAGGACTATCCAAAGTGGCATCCTGGGTGTGGGGTTGTGGGAAGGTTTGATTTTCCTTTTCTAGTTGTTGCCCATGGTGGGTGGGGTGACTTAATTGCTGGTATTTCTCCACAGCTGAGACTTCAACCAAGAATAACTAATTCACTATGGTAGGGCAGAGACCAGCTGAAAACAAGACAGAGCCACTTAGCTCCACCACACAAAGTAAGTCCCCAGTGTCTCAGGCCATAGCACTGTATGGGTCCTTTGCAAAGCTCTAGGGGGAAAGGTACAGACACCAGTCTCAGCTCTTTGATAAAGGGCTGGTTAATCACTACTCCAGGAGTCCCCCAACCCAACTTCACCTTATCTTCTCATCTAGCCAAATGGTGTAAAATAATCATGGGGCAGAATCAGCAGAAAAACTCCAATAACATGAATAACCAGAGTAGATCAACTCCCCCAAGGAATGACATGGAGGACACAACTGAAGATCCCATTCATAAACAAATGGCTGTGATGTCATAAATCAAATTCAGAATTTGGATTGCAAATAAGATTAATAGAATGGAGGTAAAGTTGGAATTAGAAATGCAAGGAACATTTCAAAAGTTGTCTCAAGAATCCAATGAATTCAAAGACAAAATCACCAAAGATTTTGACACATTCAGGCAAGAATTTGCAGCCCTCAAAGATCTAAGAAATATAGTAGAATCCCTCAGTAACAGAATGGAGCAAGCAGAAGAAAGGATTTCTGACATTGAAGATAAAGCTTTTGAATGCTCCTAAAGGCTCAAAGAGAAAGAGAAATGAAGAACAAAAATGGATCATTCTATCATAGAGCTCTGGGATAATTGGAATTAATATTAACTAATATTCGCCTTATAGGAATCCCTGAAGGTGACGAAGTTACTTCGCAAGGAACAGAGGCTCTTCTTCATGAGATTATGAAGGAGAAATTTCCAGACATGCCAAGAGATTCCAAAATTCAGATAACAGTTTCAGCACCCCAACATGACTCAATCTGAATAAGACATCCCCCAGGCACATCATAATTAATTTCACTAATTCTGAAAGCAGCCAGACGTAAGAAAACCATAACCTACAAGGGGAAGGCTATTAGAATGACTACAGATCTCCCTGCTGAAATCCTTCAAGCTAGAAGAGGGTGGGCCTTGACTTTTAATCTCATAAAACAAAATAACTTTCAACCCAGGATCCTGTATCCAGTGAAGCTGAGTTTCATTTATGATGGAGAAATTGAATACTTTAATGACATTCACATGTTGAAGAAATTTGCCATAACTAAACCAGCTCTCTAGGATATTCTCAGACCTATCCTCCATAATGGCCAGCACAATCCTCCACCACAAAAGTAAACTTCCAACTTCCACAGTGGCAAAAGGATTAATAATATCCACTGGGCTTTTCAAAAACTCAATACCCCAAATTCTATCAGGCTTATCAATATTCTCAATTAATGTGAATGGCTTACATTGTCCTCTAAGGAGGCACAGGCTTGCTGACTGGATACAAAAACTCAGGCCAGATACCTACGGCATACAAGAAGCTTATTTTACCTTAAAAGATATATATA
>CAUYRH010054821.1:0-37689 GCA_963574655.1 Perodicticus potto
AATAACTGAGAAAATGCCAGGAAGGCTATGTTAATCAGTTTGATGAAAATAGTTCAGATTGTATATGAAACCAGCACATTGTACCCCTTGATTGCACTATTGTACACAGCTATGATTTAATAATAAAGACAATAAAAAAAATCAGAAGAGGGAAGAAAAAAAAAGGGAGGAAACTAATAGCATCTATCTCATAGGTTGTTATAAATACATATATATTACATGTAGGTATCTCTACATATAAGCTCTATTGCTCTTGCAAAGTACTTTACCATATTTGGAAGCTCTTATAGCAGTTTATCTCTAGTTAAGAATCATGATTCTGGGTGGCACCTGTGGCTCAGTGAGTAGGGCGCTGGCCCCATATACTAAGGATGGCGGGTTCAAACCCGGCACCGGCCAAACTGCAACAAAAAAGTAGCCAGACGTTGTGGCAGGCGCCTGTAGTCCCAGCTACTCTACTTGGGAGGCTGAGGCAAGAGAATCACCTAAGCCCAGGAGTCAGACGTTGCTGTGAGCTGTGACAGCATGGCACTCTACCAAGGGTGATAAAATAAGACTGTCTCAAAAAAAAAGAATCATGAGTCCTATGAGTCCTATCAAGCTAAAGTGACAAATAATATTTATCAACATATTTCCTTGGGAGACCTCAGTTCTGTTGAGTTCCCTTCTGTAATCATGAGGTCTGCGTCCGGGGATCCCTGTTGAAGGCATGTTTTCCCACGCTAAGGGTCAAAGAGCTGGACAGAATGGAGAGGACCTTGTTATAGGGTGAGCTCTATACCTCTTCACCCAAGGGACTCCGGGCTCAAGTTATAGAAAACAGGCCAAAGCCCTTGATCATTTATAAACCATCTCAACACTCATGGATGCTACTTAGACACAGATCTCACTGAGGCCTAGAGGCTTCCAAGGACACTTTCTGTTACTCTAAAGCCAAAAAGCACATGTCCCGCCAACAGTGAAAGCTGGAACTGCTCCAACCTTAAATCACCAACATGGCACTTAAAAACATGTTATATATTCTGATAAGCATATTTTATGTTGTGTTCAGCTACTATCACAATAGGGAATAAACAAAATTTAGGCTAGTAAAAGTCAAAGTTTGACATTCCCAGGCAGGCTCCTACTTCTCCCCGCTAAGGTATTACTGTTTTCACATGAGTTTTCTATAACAAATTAAGATAAGATCCCTGAGGGGTATTTCCCTTTCAACAAGGCAAAAACAGGTCTACACGGTAATTCTGTTGGATTAGATTTAACATCTTCATTATCACAATGAGACCATTAAAGCAGAAGCCTGCCGTATACTAATGAACACCACACGGTATTTAAAGTATTAAAGTAAATCAACAGACCGCCTTGGCAGCGAAATCGCTCATCACAGGCACGTCTTAGGTAGGGTAAAAATAAGAACCTCTTTTTGGAAGAAGGATAAAAGTAAAGTCAAAACACACTCTCCATACAGAAAGCTCTCCAAGGTTATCTCCAGAACAGTTGTCACAAATCATAAATCTAAGCCTTCTACACAGACAGAACATTTAGCAGGCCTGTGTGAGGGAAGCCAATGGCTCTAGGAAGATAAAGCTAATTAGCAGAATTCTGTTTACACTCAAACAAATGAGTTAATTGATTGTTTTGTGTCCCCTACAGCTAGTATCAATATTGCAAGTATCCAGTGAGACTGTATTTGCATTTAACAGGTAAGATTTTCTACCCTTGCAATTCGCAGGACTCTGAGCTCAGTAGGGTTGAGGAAACAGCTCCAGTGAAAAGCATGATGCTTGCCTTCAAAGTTTAGCTTTTTCAATTGAAGTATTAATTAAATATACTTAATGCTGTTATTTCTCTTCCTGTTAAGACACGTAGAATGTACCACCTGCAGTAAAATCTATCAGTTGGAACCAAAATAATAGTAAGATTAGAATGGTAGAAAATTGATTATATTGTACTAAATAACTTCGTATTTCTTAAGAAGGATAATTTCAGTATAACCTTCTGTGTGAATTGCAAGCGTGTAGAATTATCCTACAATAATTCTTGTAGAATTTTTTTTTTTTTTTGAGAGACAGTCTCCCTTTGTCACCCTCGGTAGAGTGCTGTGGAGTCACAGCTCACAGCAACCTCCAGCTCTTGGGCTTAGGCGATTCTCTGGCCTCAGCCTCCCGAGTAGCTGGGACTACAGGTAACCGCCACAACATCTGGCTATTTTTTCAAACCTGCCACCGTCAGTATATGGGGCCAGCCCTACTCACTGAGTCACAGGTGCCACCCTGTAGAATTATTGAAACAATAATTCAGTGAATTATTGTTTTCAATGAAACAATAAATTTCTGGAGCTAAATGCTCATGGTCACCTGTTAATTATACGAAATTGCATATTGCATGACTGGCTTCTTGCTTAGGAGCATATCACACAAATGTCAATAACCTATCCCATACGTCATCTCCAGTGACAACGGCTATTTTCTTTTTTTTTTTTTTTCATTTTCTTTTTGCTCTTAAAGATACATAATAGTTGCATCTATGTTGTGATATTTTGATACAAAGGTACAGCATGTTAATGATCAAATAAAGGTCACTAAAATATCTATCACCGGGCGGCGCCCGTGGCTCATCGAGTACAGCGCTGGCCCCATATACCGAAGGTGGCGGGTTCAAGCCCCGCCTCAGTCGAACTGCAAAAACAGAAAAATAGCCAGGTGTTGTGGCAGGTGCCTGTAGTCCCAGCTACTTGGGAGTCTGAGGCAAGAGAATCGCCTAAGGCCAAGAGTTGGAGGTTGCTGTGAGCTGTGTGACGCCACGGCACTCTACCAAGGCAATAAAGTGAGACTCTGTCTCTACAAAATAAATAAATAAATAAATAAAATATCTATCACCTAAAACATTTATCATTTCTTTGCAAGGAATATTCCAATTCCCCTCTGGTAATTATTTTGAAATACATGATACATTATTACTAACTATTTGATTGGGCTACCAAATCAAAGCCATGGAGGCAGAGCGTAGAATGGTGGTTACCAGAGGCTAGGAAGGGTGGCAGGGGTGGGGTGAGGGTGGGGGGCTAAAGAAAGAAGGAATGAGACAACTGCTATCTTCAAACCCAGGCTTGGCTTCCCGGCCCTCTTGTGAGGGGCAGCAGCACCCCCACTCCCACCCCCCGAGCCCCTGCAGATCAGCGCCGAGGCCTGTGGGCGGTGTGCACACCTCCCTCCCGGAAGAGGACGACCACAGCTCTCAGGTGGCAGCGCAGTCACCAGTTTCCGTTCAGTGAACTGCTTTCTCTCCCCATTGCGTTTTATTTTGCTTTTAGAGGTGCACGCACTAAAGGCAATGGCATCGACGAGCCATGCTGAAGCGGCTACCGCCACGCCTTCCTTCCCGTTTCTTCAGTAGTTCTCTCCTACCCCATTTTAGATCTCACCCTCTGTCACCGTTTGTCCTCTGTGCAAGAGTATCTCTAAAGCTCTGCTTGTCCTACTCTCCTTTAAAATCGTTCTCACTCTAGTTACAGAAATCCTTCCCAATAATACCTGCAACTGTTACTTCTGCTGACCAAAACGCCTGTGCAAGTTGTCAGTACCAAAATGGAGTCACATGTGTCAAACACCCACAAAACGGAGCGGGGAGGCTGTGAAGGAAGGGCCTTCACACACGTACCACACAGGGCTTCCCCAGTGGGAACTTGCCAGTTAAGCCACTTCTGTGAAGACCCACGGCCGCCTAGCAATAGCCAGCACCACGGCTGGCTGGCCAAATGCCACCCCTGGGAAGAGCTCTATAGCCAGTGGTCTGTGTTTCAAAACAGCTTTTCTGGGGTCATCTACAGTTTGGACTTTACCTAACAAATGCAAACAATGTATCCTAATCACTTGTGCTTTCATATCAATTGGAAATAAAATAAATTTTAAAACCCTGCATTTCTCTTTTGCCTTTAACAGTTTCCTTTTCCCAACCACCTCAGATGTCCCTATGGCCCACCGTAACAGGAATATATCTGGGTTCACATCCCTTTCTATTCCCTAATAAATTCTCTGTTTTTGCAAGTGGGTCTCTTGGATGCTCAATTTAGGATAACAACATCCTTATCCTGTTTACAGAAATCCTTCCCAAGAATAGCTTCATCTGCTGCTTCTACTGAGTGAAACTCTCCCTCACAAACTTGTTTCTATTTCCACCCCCTCAGCTAAGTCACACTGGTGTCTGCACCCTGTCGTGTTTAGCTCTAAATGTGGCTCGTATGTGCATAGCAAGAGCAGTATAAATGTGGATTAATCGACGTTTTTAGGATTCCAAAATAAAAGATATTTTACAAAAAAATTTACCACCAAGTCAAGTGATTTTATAATAACTTTTTGTCAGATGACAAAAGCTTTCTTGCTTTCTTTTTTGCATGATACCACGGGGATTAGCCTTAATTGTCTTCTAAGGAACTTACTTTTTAAAAGGTGATGTAGCTCCCCCTTGTGGATAATAATGATAATTTAAAAAACAGCCTTTCCAACACCATGGTGTATTGTGTAAGGTGTCAATACTAAAACTAAATTTATATACTAACTACATCCAGATTACTAATTGTACAATGCTATTCATGTATATCTTAAACAACAACCCATTCTAAGGGATACATTCTCAAACTACTACAAAAAGAGATATTCAGTAAGTCCATTTGGAGTTAATGTCAGTACTCAATTGCAAGAACTTTTTTTTTTTGTAATTAAATCATAGCTGTGTACATTAATGCAATCATGGGTACAATGTGCTGGTTTTATATACAATTATTACTGGTTAATAACTTTTATACACAGAGCCATGGCAATCTGCACACAATCAGGAATATATCTCAAGTTCTAAAACGTAAAAATAAATGTATTCTTCACTATAAATTGTATTTGACTACCTCAAAGGCACTACTGCAGACTAATCAATCTTTTAAATATTTTCAAGACTACATTCATTAAATGTTAAGTAATTATAATATTTGTTGTTTTACATTAACTAATTCCATGTAAATTTAAAAATACAATCAATCAATAGGAAGTTCTGACACTGTATTTAAAATAAACTAAACTTTCATTATCACCAAAGTTATAAAATATGGCTTAAGCCATATTTATGGCATTTTTCTTTTGTGATCCACTAGCACTTTTAATTCTTAAGTTTTACTAAAACCTAAAGTTAGGTTTTACTGAGCCTCCGAGTCAAAGCATTCTATAATAGACATACTCTTATTTGACAATGTGAATGTTACTTTCTTGGCATTATTATTATTAATATTGCTTAATATTTTGATGCAGTAATCGTCTGTTTTCTTTTCTGAAAGTATTTATCTTCGTTCATTCTTTACATGGTTTTTGTTTCTGGTCCTTAAACATTGTTATTGTTACTAAATTTTAAGCCTTTTAAATTCTGTGAAGGCAAAAAGTGGAAACCTAATTAACACATGGTATATGTAAAAATAAAAAAAATTTAAAAGAAAACCCTAAAATTACCAACATTATACATGCCCTGAACATCCACTACTAAAATTCTATACTAATTCTTAGGCAAAACCACTGATTTCACACTTAGTTGGTAGATTATAGGAAGAGAAGCAAAAAATCAAAAGAGTACATTGGAATATGAGTTATCATAGATGATGTAGTTATTTAAAGTACAGAAAAAGAGTAAACAAGCCCAGGTACCTCTGGGCAAGAGATATGAATAGAACCTTCCCTGACAAAGACAGATGAATGGCTAACAAACATTTGAAAAAATGCTTATCATCCCTGATCATCAGAGAAATGCAAATCAAAACCATCCTGAGATATCACCTAACCCCAGTGAGAATGGACCCCATCACAAAGGCTCAAAGCTGCCAATGCTGGGGTGGATGTAGAGAGAAAGGAACACTTTTACACTGCTGGTGGGACTGCAAAATAATACAACCTTTTTGGAAGGAAGTATGGAGAACCCTCAAAGACCTCAAGCTATACCTTACATTTGATCCTGCAATCCCATTACTGGGCATCTACTCAGAAGGAAAAAAATCCTTTTACCATAAGGACACTTGCACTAGACTGTTTATCACAGCTCAATTTACAATTGCCAAAACGTGGAAACAGCCTATATGCCCACCAACCCAGGAATGGATTAACAAGCTGTGGTATATGTATGCCATGGAATACTATTCAGCCAACAAAAAGATGGAGACTTTACATCTTTAGTGTTAACCTGGATGGAGGTGGAGCACATTCTTCTTAGTAAAGCATCATAAGAATGGAGAAGCAAGAATCCAATGTACTGTATTCTAATATGAAGGCAGTAGATGAGCTAATACAAGGGTGGATTAGGGGAAGGAGGGAGAAGGTAGAGGGGAGGAAGGAGAGGCATAGGGGTTCACAGTGTATGGCACACCTCTTGGAGGTGGGACACACTTACAAGAGGGACTTCACCTAACAACTGCAATCAGTATACAATTCTTTGTACTTTCAGTGAATCCCAAACGATAAAAAAAAAAAAAGTACTTCCTTTGTGGTTACACTGTTGTTTAAAGCATAAACTAGATAATTAGGCTAGTTATGTTACTTTGGGACATTTTTTATTAATTTCACCAAGTATTATAAAAGCAGCTTCTTATATAGACTAAATTATATAAAGTTGATGATAGACCTATATCAAGACGTCTACATATTCTCTAACAAGCTAAATAATTTGAATGGTTTTCTCATCTAAGTGGAATTTCTGCTGGGATATTCCATGCCTGAAGCCAATTTCTAGGCCCTAACTATTAAGAAAATATAATCCATTGGAACCAACTGAAATATTTCATAATTGCAACTAAGACATTTATTATATACTATATATAACAGCATACGCATTTTTCTATGTTAATAAGGCTTTTCATAAATATAATTTTAAATGTTATATAAGATTTTATTGCCTGAATCTCTTTGTTTAACCATTTCCTCACTGTTGGGTATTTAGTTCTTTCCTAAATTAAATTAGCATTTAGTGTGTTATAAATAAGGCTACCATATCATCTTTGTGAGTGAAGTTCTTCTATAGTTAGCTGTGTTTTCTTAAGATAATTCTGACTTAAGGATCATAAATAAACAAACAACTTCCTTTTTCCTAAAAATACTACCACTCAACATTTTAAAAACTTAACAAGTTACTTACACATAAGCATTGTCTTATATAATTATACTTTAAGGTATAGTTAAATGGTTGTTAAATTGACTACAAGCAATTAACTTACAGGCAATTATACTTTTACAGCAGTTAGCAGGCACATAGTAATCTCTGAGATACAATAAAAAATCAAATGATACAGCTTTTCTCCACATAGTAGCTATGAAACTAGAAAAAAAGCACAAAGAGTAATTTATTTTCTTCATTTAAGGTTAACAATGAATTAATCAAAACTGAAAAAATATATAGGTAAAATCTCATTTTAACTTACATTATTCAAATAAAGAAGTTATGGATATATACTTATGCATTTGGGGGTATGCTCTGGGTATTCTCTGGCAACCCTCTCTATCTAATGAGTTTTTAACACTATACTTTGCATATTAGGGTAATAATCCACATATTTAATCATGCTCACTAAAAGAAAAAGAAATACTTATAAAAAGAAAGACAAGAAAAAATAAAAATATCTCTGACAATGATAGCAGATTTTCCTATTCCCAGTGATTCCTTCAAATGACAAAGCTCTCTTTGTAGAAGAAATTACATGTTTCCAATTCATCCTGTGTACAATTGTCTTTGCTATTCCAAGCTCATTATCAATTCAGGCAAAAATCAATCCTGTTCCTCACAGTTTGGGGTATGATGTGTAAATATGTGTGTCCCTAGGAACGTTTTGAGACTGACTGTGTTATGGTCCATTATTTCACTTCCCAGCAACACATAGAGGACAGCATCCTTTCTGATTTTCCCGTGCAAGGTTCAAACTGCTTGGCTTAGCAGTGTTGCCAGGAAGGCTTCATTTGTTTCTGTCTGCACAGATTTTACATTTCTTGATGTTTGTGTATCTATCTCAAAACTTTCACAATGACCCTCATGAGAAGTCAGTAGTGTCCTAAAGAGAAAATTTCCTCTTTCCAAGAAGACCCTAGTATTCCTCCTTCTGTCATCTTAAAATAATTGGTTTTCATCAAGTTACGCCTTTGTGAAAAACTTCATGCAAAGGCAGTTGTAAAAGGAAAAATAAGAACCATGAAACGCTAAAATAAAAATACTATCATAAAACATTGTTTCCTCCTAAAAGAGGAAAGAATGATATGTTTAAAGGTAAGAGCTTTGCTTTGGTGTGTGTGTCCCTGGTCTCTCGCATTGTACTTGATGGGCACTTAGCAAAAGTAGCCTGAATGACGGTTGAATGAATAGGAAAGTGGGTTTCAAAACAGCTCTTCACTTGAACCGCTTCTTCATTTCATATCTCTGACTTTTCACAAGCTCTCATGGAATACCCCAAGATTACTTACATCTCTAATTTCTTATTAACTACCATAAATGCTTTATTTTGAAACATTGCAATGTCTAAAACCGACTGTAAAGATTTTACGAAAATATTTTTCCAAAGATGGAAAAGTTTTTCAAGGTCACAGCAGTCTTATAAATACGTAAAATAAATGCAAGATTAAAAGTACTTCTTAATTACTGAGATAGACAAGTACACATTTTTTTCTGTATAATGCAACTACAATACCCTATTAAGACAGGTGGATAGCTTTTATAATCATGAAAGAGTAAATTCAGACCTAATGTAATACATGTATGGAAAAACATTAAAATATAGTAAAAGAAAGTATTGAAAGATAAATGGTACCATAATTAATCACATGTTACTTCTTTCAGACTTCAGCTTAGAAAGAGCAATAGCAGCTGCTTTGAAATGAGAAGAAACACCATCCATTGAGACGCTGACACTCTCCAATTAAGCAATTCCACAAACTGCACGCAGAACAGAAACTTGTCATCAAAGATTTCGGGGAAGGAAGAAAAATCTCACTTTGGGATTTCACACTGAGATGTTTAGTAGAAAGGATTCAAATACAAAATTCAAATAAGGCACAAGTAGCTGTGTCGGCAATCGTGGGAATATTGTGGAAAGGAAAAAAGAAAGACAAGAACAAATGGATACCGCAAAAGTCAGACAAAGCCTGCTTTGTGAATGATGGATAATTCAAATGACCCCTGTGGGCTTCAGAGACAGCGTAAAATGTGCTGCGAATTAGGGACATGTATTTTTAAATGTTTCTACATTCAGATTCTTCAATCATATCTGCCAGTGCTTCCATACTCTGGAAGTCAATGGAGTGGCCCATGCAATCTACTCTCTTCAGGAAAGGCATCTGAATAATTTAAAGACAGAGGAGAGGAAGCTGTCAGTCAGCCTTCCTTTCCATGTGCAGGAACCCGCCAGGGAGCAGTCCTATGGCAGGAGGTTATTGTTGTATGATGCAGAAGCAGCAAAGGTCCAGCTAGAGTAGCCTCTCCCAAGACCGGCGCTGTGCTCTTACTGAAGTCAGTCCCCTCTAAAAGAGCCCCAGGGATGGAGTTGGGCTGGACACTGACCCACTCTAACTGTAGGCTGAGGGTTACTGAAAAATTCAATGAACCAATATGCTTGCATTCTATGTCAATCAGAGCTTTTAGAAAAGTAAATAGACATGAGAAAGTAACAAATAAGCATCTTCAAGTATTTCTCTATTTATACAAGCCCTGAGTTTTTGAAAGGTAGATAACTGTGTTGATTTTGGTATAAAGTTAGAAATAAAAATACAAACCAATAGAAGGTAACTTGGGTTCAGGATATAGGTTATATTCTGTTTCTTACTCCCAAGACTTAACACACTGCTCAAGAAATAGTTATTGATGAGTAAATGTTAAGCTAAAACAAGTCAAATTATGTAGATGTGCTAGAATTCCTGACGAATAAATGAGACCAATGAATATTCTCTGAGACTAAATCTATATTCAAGTGATAAACACTGTGCCAGGCCAGCAGCAATAAAAACAACGCTTCCTCACGCCTGGGTCAGGGAGAGAGCCAGGAGCACTTCCGCAGCTGGGGGTGAGAAGGGAATGAGGGATGGGGGCAACCCCTGAATCTATCTCAGTGCACTGCTCCAGGAAGGGAGTTTGTGGGTGAGGGGGCGGAGGGGAGGTCGCGGGGTGGTGTTTGTTTCCTACATTCTCTGAGAGCTAAATGACAACCCCGCCCCCCAGCAGGAGCGGGGCTGCCGGGGAGGCGGGGCTGCCGGGGAGGCGGGGCTGGGCTGGTGATGCAAGCTGGAGGACCTAGGCTAAGATCAGCAGTGCGCATGGATTCTTTAAAGCCTATTCTGAGACTGCATGATAACTGGGGAGGGCTCCCAAACCAGAGAAAGGGCACCTAACAACTAAAGCAAGACTGCTTGGGAACTTCCTGGCGACTCTGAATCAGATGCCCCCATTTACCTAGGAGTCCTGTAGTCCATGACTCTTAAACCTCAACACACAAGAATACAGAACTGGACCTGGGTTTCAGAGACCCCCACCTCACAATCCTTGGTGTCCCAGAAGCTTCAAGACTAACACAGAGTCTGAAGAATATGACCTACACCTTGGAGTTCAGGGAAAACCTCGGGATAAAAGAAGCTAGTTTTTCCAGAGAGAATGCTACCCTGTCTGATTTCCTGATGTCTTCAAACGGCAGCAGTTAAAACCTGATACAGACCTATACACGGACTGACTTCCCTCCTGTCCTCACACAACCTTATAAAACTAGGCTAGACTATAGAAAGCAACTATGAATTCTCTCAAGATAAGGATGAATATATGTTACATATATTTCCATTTGCATCTCCAGGCCTGGCAATGTGTGCTGAAGCAAAATAAACCAGTTAGTACTCACCTAGGAGGACTGGCAGCTGGTCACCAGCTAATCACTCGGGTTACATGTGAATAAGTGAAGTGGCTGAGTTTGTGCACAGGTTTTTTGAGAGACTGAGATAATAAGAATATGTACTGCCTTCTTTGGTTCCATTAGAATCTGTCAATATGAGATATAGATGCTACCCATTATTATTTTCTAACTTTCAGTATGCTATGGGTACCGAAACCATTCACCCTGAAATGCTTAGCACAGTACATTGCATACAATAGTCCTCAGTAGTATTAGTACTGTATGTATTAATATAAATGTGCCTTTATAGCTTACAAAACATATTCACATATAAATGATCAAAACTGCTCATTTTCCAGCCTCTTTGAGTGCTTTATGAACATTTTTGTTCACCTGATCTTTACAATAAACATTTGAGGTATTATATTACACTCACAAATGTGGAAATGGACCTTCTGAGAAGTTCACACTACTAGTGAGTGTATAACCAGGATTAGAAACCAAGTCTAATTGTAAAGCCTAAGATTTTTCCAGTATACAAACTGGCCTCGCTGTGAGCTGATCTTCAATTTAGCCCTGTGATATAGATACTCCAAATATAACTTTACTGATTCCTTCACTGAGTAAAGGAGTGTTGATAACCTTACCCGCCAAGCACTGTGCTGGGCAATGGAGACAAAGAAGTAACTAAATTGACAAAATCTCTGCCCTCTTTGGAATTCACACTCTGAGGTGCTTGGGTCGGGGAGAAGAAATAATAAATATTTATCAGGTGGCAAGTGTTGTGGAAAAAAATAAAGCCATATAAGGGTTTAGGAAGTACCACGAGAGATCCTACAGAATTGTAGCCATTAGATGTAGAGTGGTCAAAGGACTGTGTCTTTGATAAAATAATATCTGAGTGAGCAGAGACCTGAAGGAAGTGAGAAGCTAGGCATGCACTGTCTGGGGGAAGAGTGTTCCCAATGGAGGGACTAATATGTGCAAGGTCCTGGAGATGGGGATGTGTTTGGCATGTGGGAGCAATAACTGTGAAGACAGTGTGCCTGCAGTGCTGGTGAGCAAGGGGGAGAGTAGAAAGAGATGAGGCCAGAAAGGAGGATGAGACTAAATCACATAGCCTGGTAGGTTTCCGAATGAGATAAACCACTGGACAGCTTTCATCCAGTGAGGGACATGGTTCACTTGCATAATTACTCTTGCAGTTTTGTGGAGGAAAAACACTGCAGGAGGACAATGTAAAAAACAGGGACACTAAGAGGAAGGCCATAGCCAAAGTTCAGTTAGAGAGAGTGTGGTTTAGACTTTGGTGATGGTGCAAGTCAAGTTTGACTGCAAGGGGGTTGGCCTACGCATGGAAAGATATGGCATTGACTGAGGTAACAAGACCTGTAGAGAAGCAGATGTGGGGTGAAGATCAGGAGTTCACTTTGGATGTGTTACTTTTGATATGCCTACTACAGAAGATGGCAAGAAGGCAGCTTGATATCTGAGTACAGATTTCAGAGGAGGACAGGACCACATTAGAGGTATGAATATGGGCGTCTACCAGGGTATTGTTGTTAAACATCGTCATTGGAGAGCACCCAGGGAGTAGGGAATCAGAGAAGATGCCTCCAAACTTTAGCATTTAAAGACGAGGAGACTAAGAAGCAGTGGTCAAGGAGGGAAGGAGGAAAACCTCTTGGGACTTCAAGAAGAAAGTATTTCAAGGTAAGAATAATCACGTTGGTTAAACATCACTGGTGGTAAGTCAAGGAAGATGAGAATTAAGAATTGACCACTTTCACAGGGGGAAAGACTCCCTATTCAATAAATGGTGCTGGGAGAATTGGATATCCACATGTAAAAGACTGAAACTGGATCCGCACCTTTCTCCACTCACAAAAATTGATTCAAGATAGACAAAGGGCTTAAATTTAAGGAATGAAATGATAAAAATCCTCAAAGAAAGAATTGGAAAAACACTGGAAGAGATCAACCTGGGGAAAGACTTTATGAGGACCACTGCCATGGCAATAGCAACAACTGCAATAATAAACAAATGGGACTTAATTAAACTGAAAAACTTCTGCACAGTCAAGGAGACAACAACCAAAGCAAATAGACAACCGACCCAATAGGAAAGAATATTTGCATATTTTGAATCAGATAAAAGTTTAATAACCAGGATCTATACAGAACTTCAATTAATCGACAAGAAAAAAACCAACAATCCCATACATCAGTGGGGAAGAGAGAGGAACAGAATATTCTCTAAAGACGACAGACAAATGGCCAGTAAACACTCGAAAGAATGCTCATCATCCCTAATTATTAGAGAAATGCAAATTAAAACCACCCTGAGATATCATCTAACTCCAGCGAGAATGGCCTATATCACAAAATCTCAAAATTGTAGATGCTGGTGTGGATGTGGATTCAATTTTGACCAAAGTACATTACTTAAACATTGATTTTTAATTCAACTTGTTAATATGTTGTTTAGGATATTGCATCCTCATTTGTAAGTGAAATATGTTTGTAATTTCCCTCTATAACAATACATTTTCTCCAACTTTAATGTCAGGTGTATCCAGATTAAGTAGAATGATTTTGAAATATTTCTTCTTTTTCTATTGTCTGTAAGATTTGGCATGATCTGTTTTTTGAAATTATCTTTTACTTTTACTTATATAATTTATAATTTATTTTGTACATAATTATAATTTATATAATTATATTAGTTGTCTATTTTTTGATACTTTAGAAAAAAAAAGAAGTTAACTGATGACTCCATACTGAGCCTCAGAGTCAAAGCATTCTATAATAGACATACTCTTATTCGACAATGTGAACCTTACTTTCTTTGCATTATTATTATTAATATTGCTTAATATTTCGATGCAGTAATCATCTGATTTCTTTTCTGAATGTATCTATCTTTGTTCATTCTTTACGAGATTTTTGTTTCTAGTCCTTATCTTAAGCATTGTTATTGTTATTAAATTTTAAGCCTTTTTAATTCTGTAAAGGCAAAAGGTGGAAACCTAACAAACACATGTATATGTAAAAATAAAAAAAAATACTGGGAAAACTCTTCAAATAATTTCAATTATGAGGATATTACTCTTCGGATAATTTTGTACAATTCTCATAAACAGTTAAATTGTTCTAAAATCTTCAAAAAAAACCAGCTCACTGGCATGGTGTCTTCACTCTAGCGCCAGCCTTGTTGTCTAGACATCACTTACACACAGTATATAACTTTCATCTTAAGTTTTAAAATCAGTTTTGTGAGTCTGTGTTTACCCTTATGACTGTGCCTCCAGAGTGAAAGTCTCCTGTAACTCCAGGTGAGTCTGCAACAAAGAGAAAAGTGATTACAGTGGAAATGAAAGTAGAAATAATTAAGTGTTCAGAGGAAGGCCAGATACCATCATTCATTGGGAAAGCATTAGCCTTCCATCGCTTGACTATCAGAACAATTACAAAGGATAAAGTGAGAATAATGGAATATGTAAAAGGCTGTGCTCCTACAAAAGCATCAGTTATTACTAAGCAGCAGAGTGGATTAATTGCTGGAATGGGAAGGTTATTATTGATTTGGGAAGCACATCGAAATAAGCGTAACATTCCTATTAGCCTAGTGTAGACGCAACATTAGGTGAGTGTTAACCTTTCATATTCTTTTTTGAAATTTCTCCCATTTCTTATCTAAACTTTTGGTATGAGTTGTTTGGTGGTGTTTGTTTGAATTTATAAGAAAGAGCACAAGAATTTCTGTAACTTACTACAGTTTAGGAGTATTACTGTTATGATCACAGTTTTACCCTGTGTTAACATGACCCTGTGTGAGCCATTACCGTGTTGTTATTATTACTGGGTATGCACTGTTCTTCAGGCATCCAAGTTACATATGGCGTGAGCCAAAGATGTTCTCAGGAACATGTCTCATCCATACCTGGGGACTGCCTGCACGTCGAGGGTCCTGTGTTCACATGTTGACTTAAGCCCCTAGAGGAGAGATAGTCTGTTTGGCTCACTGCTCCACCTCCACTCCCCCAAACAGAGTTTGGCACACAGTAGCTGCTCAGCTAACACCAGGTGACTGACTGGCCTTTAACGCTCTGCCTTTGTCTCTTTCTGCGGCTCCTTGGATTTATCTTTTAAAGAGAGAGGGAGCACGTTCCTTTGCTCTGCTGAACTGAGTAAATTGGACCTGCCCCACTCGTCTGCAGAAGCCAGCTTGCCAAATCCCATTAATCTTCTAAATGTAGCTTTACTTTCTCTGCCTTCCTCTGGGTGCTCTTTTTTGGAAGTGCATTTATTTTATGTTGCAAAGCTGTTGTCCCATTTTTCAACCCGTGTGTGACAACTCGTAGATGAAGACTATACCCATTCCTTTCCCTTCTTTCATGGGTTGGGAGTGGTTGCTGCGAGATGATTGCATCTTTTTCATTATATGACCGTATGAGAATTTATACTGAATTTCCCAAGCAGTCATGATCCTCCATCTCACTTCTCTGGGATTGCAGAAGGAAAAATACCTGGTTTCCTCATCAAAGAGCTCTCTCTCTCTCTTTTTAAAATTAGATTGTTATTTTTTTCATTTTTTAAAAAATTTCAGAATATTACAGAAGTACATATGTTTTGGTCACATAGTTTATGTTGTACGCTTTGGGTCAAAATTATAAGTGTGCCCTTCACCCAGAATACGTGCGTTATATCTGTTAGGTGTGAATTAGCCCAACCCTTTCGCCCTCCTTCCACCTACCTGATTCCTACTGAGCTTTACTTCCCTGCGTGCGCGTAAGTATCGATCCACTAGCTCCAATTTAGTATTGAGTACATGGGGTGTTTGTTTTTCCGTTCTTGCAATATTTCACCTAGAAGAATGGTCTCTAGTTCCATACTAGTTGTTGTAAAGATACTAGGTAACTTTTTTATAGCTGAGTAGTACTCCATGGTATTATGTATACCACATTTTATTAATCCACTCACTTATTTTTTTTTATTATTAAATCATAGCTGTGTACATTAATGCAATTATGGGGTACAATGTGCTGGCTTTATATACAGTTTGAAATACTTTCATCAAACCAGTTAACATAATCCACTCACTTATTGATGGACATCTGGGTTGTTTCCACATCCTTGCAATTGTGAATTGTGTTGCTGTCAACATTGGAGTGCAAGTGTCTTTATGATACAATGTCCTTTTGTCATTTGAGTAAATACCCAGTAGTGGCAATGCTGGATCATGTGCAGGTCTACTTTTAGTTCTTTGAGGTATCTCCACGCTGCTTTCCATAGAGATTGTATTAGGTTGCAGCCCCACCAACAGGGCCACCGTGTGCTTTTCTCTCTGCATCTATTGTTGTTTGGGGACTTTTAGATAAGAGCCATTCTCATTGGAGTTGGGTGATATGTCATTGTGGTAAAGAGCTTTCTTTAACTGGTGTTGTTCTAAAGCCCTGCCCAAATCACATGGACAGGTGATGGTGGGAAGGAGTAGTGAAGCCTCTGTGAAGCATTGGAGAGGAAATTGGGCAAGGGCTTCGCATATTCACGTGCCCTGCTTTTTTTGGGACACCTATCTGGGTGGAGGTCCCCAAGCAGAATAGTAATCTACCATGTAAGTCTGATTGGGTTATACCCATTTCTGATTAAGGATTCTCTGTTCTAGCATAAACTTTGCATTCCTGTGGCAAAATTAGAACTACGTTCTGAGGTCCTGATAAGTGTAAGACATATTGTAAGTTACTGAGCTGTGAAGGTGAGGGGTGGGTTGGGAGACAAGATGGTCAGAAAGATGAATCGGATGTGCCTCATGGGTTCAAGGAGCTCCTAAATAGTAACATGAAAATAACTATAAAATCAGAGTATGATTCACATCAGTAGAAACAAAGAAGAGAAATATGATGGATGTTTAAAGGGGGAATCACATGTAGGTTGGAGGGAGAAGGGGAGAGAATGAAGAGGGAAAGCTGTGTGGGTGGGAGGCCATCTCAGGAGGACACATGGCCTGGAGTGCAGCAACCTGGGGAAATGTGCCCCGAATGACAGAGAGGGTAAGGGGGATCCTCAGGATCCTTCACTTCTGTTCTTGTCCAAGAAAGTACTGCCAAGGAAGCCTCTTAGACCCTTTGCAAAAATTAAGATCTTTTGAGCCAAATAAAGGCTCATCTATAGGTATAAAGGTACAGTTTGAAATCCTTTCAAACTGAATACTGAATAAAGGTATTCATCTGTAAACCCGCTGTCCAGCTGACGGATGGAGTCTGGCCATGATCTTGCCTAGTGTTGTGTCTGTCAGCAGGAAATCTGGGGGAGGCCAAACCCTGGGCCCTGGAGGACTGGGTTTCCCCAGGACAGATTTTCTTATAGCACTTTCAATTGTTTTCCATTGTTGAGTATTCCCTGCACCACTGCTTATCTCCTATTTCTCTTTAAATTGAGCCTTTCTTTCACTTGAATAAATCTAATCCCATCCTAAACAGTTGTGTCTGTGAAATCATGAGTTTGATGTGCCAATGATAGGTTTTCCCAAATTATATACCCCCTGCCTTCATCTCATGTATTTTATACGAGTGATACCTTAACTCCTTATAGAGGACTTTCATCTTCCACCTTTAACATATTTTTAGCTTTGGGGAAAAGTAAAATTACTTCTTCACCATCTTTATCGCAGCCCTTTTCAGTTCTTTCCTTCATCCCCCTCCACCCTCCTATTCCTGTCCCCTTCAGATTCTGTAACATTTTGAGCCTGCAGGGATTATAGAGGACATAATAAAAAAGATCTTGGGTATTTTAGGATTTGAAGTGCAATGAAAGGAAATTACTGACACACCAAATTGCCATTTAATGGGAGATGGTGATATCGATCTGGTAATGTTTCCTGCGGTCCTAGTTGTAATAACTGTATAATATCATACACTTTATCAAAATAATTTAAAAGCTGGCAAATGAAGTTGTTATGGAACCTTGGAGTAAAATGAAATAAAAGTCAGAGGGTCTAGAAGGTGGTGAGAGAAGAAGAACTGAAAGGCCCACAGGACTTAAATTAGAGGGACCCCCATGCAGCTCTGTAGTCAGAAGAGATTTTTTTTTTCCAGAATAGATTTTTGAGGATTAACTTAATGTCCACATGGGGCTCCAAGTCCCCTGGAGCCTGCTACTCTATAGCACGTTCAACGTGATATCCTTATCTCCTCCTTTACCCATTCTTCTGAGCTGATGCAAGTTATCATGTAAACTTGCTTGATTTGTAGAAGATGATTATGTTTATTAGAACATTTCCGATATAATAAACCAACTTTACGAGGGGCCTGTTACCAGCAGGTTGCAAGTTTTATGCAGAGCTCGACACATTGGTTTTTATAGCCCATAATGAAATGTCGGCTGTTACCAAAATTTTAATGAAAATTATGATGGTATTTCTCAGCTTCCTTATTAAAAAATCAGGTCTTAATATTTCTGAAACTTTCATTATTACTTTAATCAGTTTGTGCCCTCATTATCCTTCTTGAGTACTGAAGTTCTTGAATTTCAAATTTCCTCCAGTCTTCTTTTCTCAGTGCATCCTCCCCTGCATAATCTAGACGATGACAAAAGGGAAATGACTGAGCATAATTAAGGGAGATTTCTCTCTTCTTCTGGAAAGTAAGCACCTATTCTTTTTATTACTGTCATAATACTGTAAAAGCTTTCTTAATTTGTTCTTCAATTAAATATTCCTAATAACATGGGGAGTCAGTAATATCTGATTTTCTGTGAGTGGTAAAAGGGTATTTTCTAAGAAATTAAATAGTAAAATATGATTTAAAGACCCAGGTTTTTGAACACATTAGAAACATTAATTATGCACTTCAGGTTTATTTTCACATCTCCTCTTGTAGGAATGTAATAGGTCCACCGTAAAGAATTTTAAAGTAATTAACCATCTTCTGCTACAAAAAAAAATTTTGACCAAGGGGATACATATGTTTTTAAGGTTTTCTATCATTATATTTCTTTACTTTCTTTGCCAGTTTAAGGATAGGACTAGAATTTATTGATCTTAGTGTCATTTTAGGATTTTCATTTTACCCTTTACTTTAACCCAGAGGAGAACAGAACACCGATCTCCTGACCTTTCCTGTGACTCTGTGGGCACCCGCACTTACCCAGACTTTATCTCTGCTCATTTTGCAGTGCTGTATGCTTCATAAAGAACTTTTCACAGCTGTTGGGTTCGCCTCCCTTCCTATGAAAGAATAGCAACTTTGTAAGTGAGGAGTGCTAGGAGACATTTTTTAAACAAGGGCCCATTTGCACACGTCCACCATGGTTGCTTCCATATGTTAGGCATTTAATGCAACATAACAGGGAACTTCTTTTCCAGTGTGTGCATGAACTCTAAGCCATTGGTTCGACAGCTTTCCCAGGTAACGCGCTAAAAGGCAGAGCCTCTCCTTCTCTGCTCTGCCCCGTGAGGCTGCTGCAATCATCTCACGCTGGGTTAGGGACATAGTCCTCTCCCCAGACTTTTATGTCTTTTAGAGTGATTTCCCCTATTCATCCAATTTCAACATTTAATTCCCTGTCCATGCCAAATCCAAACTCCTGTGCCTGCATTTCAAATTCTGGCCCCAATCTCTGTATTCAACTTTGTTTTTCTCTAAATGCCAACAGGCCCCCTCCATCCATCTCTGGTTCTACTGATCGGCAAACAAATATACCACGCTTACTCTTATTTCTGTGACATCAGTTATGACACTTTTCTCCCAGCCTTTCTGGAATCCATTTCCTTACTTTCCATCATTTTATCCTATCTACCGTTCAAAGGTCTTTTTGATTCTTACCTTGATTATGTGCCTAGACTCACTACTTTTCCTCATTTCTGAAAATGAGTCTATACCACCAGCTTGTCATGTAACTTCCAATTGATTGGTTTACTGTTCAGAAGCACATAAGCTGTGTAAAATAAGAAACAGCTCTAAGTGTTCATTTTAATGGTAATGAATTTTTGATTTTTTTATATAATACATATGTACATTTATGGTTGTTAATTATAACCTTTTATTTTTCATAATTCCAGTCTTCCAGTGCCTTGCCGAACCTCTAAGATGAGGATGTTGGATTGGGGGTCTGATCTTTAGCATGTTTTCATGATTAAGATAAGAATAAATTTTAAGGCTCAGCACCTGTAGCTCAGCGGCTAGGGCACCAGCCACATACGCCAGAGCTGGCGGGTTCAAACCCAGCCTGAGCCTGCCAAACAGCAGTGACAATTACAACCAAAAAATAGCTGGGCACTGTGGTGGGTCCCTGTAGTCCTAGCTACCTGGGTGACTGAGGCAGGAGAATTGCTTAAGCCCAGTGGAGATTGCTGTAAGCTGTGATGCCACAGCACTCTACCCGGGGAGACACAGTGAGAGTCTGTCTCAAAAAAAAAAAAAAAAAAAAAAAACGAAGAAATTTTACGAGTGTGCGGTTAAACTTATGTTTATGATGTCATATGTATGTGATCTGTGCACATATAAAATAACATATTTTCTGAAAGAACTCCATATATCACTAAATTAAGTATTGAATGTGAAAGGGAGGCTATTTTCTTATCATATGAGGGAATATTCTTTCTGCTGAATTGCAGTTCTCTGTGCGTAAACCAGCACAGGCAGGTAGTCCTTAACCAAAACTGTTTCCTTAGCTCAAAACCTTTTAGAACACAGTGGCTCATACACTAAATTCTTTTTATTTTCTTAACATTATATGTTTTTAACAAAACAGTCACAGAATTGTAAAATCATAGGATGTTAAAGCCCAAAGTGGCTTTGACAATCAGTTTAAACAGAATTTTGATGTATTCGAGACCGCAAGTAAGCATTTGCCTTGGTCCATGTGGTAGATTAGATTATTACACTATTCCCTTCCCCACCTCCAACGGAGGAGTATGCCAACTCACTCTGGGACTTGGCCTTGTGACTTTGGCCTTCAGGTGGTGGCGCCTGCTACCTATCTCTTGACTTCTGGTGGGGCCATGCACTCCCTTGGCCAATGGGATGTTAGCATTTGTGACACAGAGCTTGTGAAAGGGTCTGTGCTTTGTCATTGCCGTGAGAACTTCCCTAGGTAACTGCTGCCCCTTTGGCGGAGTGCCTGGAGGAGTGCAGAGAGCAGACGTAGTCCAGTCTGCAGTGAGGGGTCAAGGTCAGTTAGACCTATGGCTTGACACAAAGCCGCTGACCTGCCTACAGCACAGCTGAGCTGGGGACTCAGGAGCATCGCAGTAGAATGCTTATTGTCATATGCCATTGAGTTTGGGTTGGTTTGTTCTGTGACATTTTTGTGGCACTGGCTAGCTGATATGGCCTCATAAGACCACTTCATTTTTTATTAAATAATTTCCATTTCTAGCAGATTCTGAGTTCACTGACACTTCCTTCACCCCCGAAGCAATCGGAACTGATGCCCATGACTCCTTGATTGCTTGCAGCTGTAGCTGACTCTTTATTGTACCCTCAGCCTCACTCCCAACATTTGGTGCATGTTTACAAGAATCAGCTTTCCTTGTGTTCAAACTTACTGATACCACTTAAATTTTAATAAAGTACTGTGTAAATTAGTGAAATGTGTCTGTGTAAAGATCGTTGCTTCTGAGAAACCAAGTTAAATGCTAGGAAAAGGTAGTTTCCAAAAAGTTTCTCTCAAGTTACAACATCTAAACCAATACACTGTATGTAGCCCTGTCATCATTTTACAGAATGCCTAAATAGAAACCCTAGGGAGTGAACCAAGTGTGCTGTAAGGTATAGATGAAACCCCAACCAGCAGAGACACACCTGTGTAGGAGGTGGAGGGAGAAGAAGCCTGGGTCCTTCTCAAACAGTAGAGAAACTATTGCTGGGTGTCTATCCAGAAGAGCAAAAGTCATTTTACCACAAAGACATTTGCACCAGAATGTTTATTGCAGCTCAGTTCACAATTGGCAATTCATGGAAGCAACCCAAGTGCCCATCAATCCACGAGTAGATTAACTGTGGCCTATGGATGCCATGGAGTACGGGTCAGCCATAAGAAAAAATGGAGACTGTACATCTTATGTGTTCACCTGGATGCAGTTGAAACACATTCTTCTTAGTAAAGTGAAGAATGGCAAGAAAAAATCCAATGTACTCAGTTCTAATATGAAACCAGTAGATAGACAAGTACACACCCTCACGAATGATGAAACACAAGTATAGTCTAGCAAGGAGAAGGAGAGGGAAGAAAGACAGGAAGGAGAAGGGAGGGAAGCTGGCAGGATCTCACCTAAGGTGCAAAGTGTGAGGGTGTTCAGCACACTCCCTGGGTGAAGAGCTCGATTCCAACATGAACCTTATTTTGTAATTGAGAATAATGTAATCCAAAAATAATATGTAGCTTATATTAATTTGAAATTAAAAAATAATAAAAACCTAAGTAAATAAAAGAAAAACTAGCCGGGAGTGGTGTCAGGCACCTGTAGTCCCTGCTATTCTGGAGGCCGAGGCAAGAGGCCCACTTGAACATGAGAGTTTGAGGTTGCTGTGAACCGTGATGCCACGGCACTCTGCCTAGGGCAACAGAGTGAGACTCTGTCTCAAGAAAAAAAAAATAAAGGAAAAAAAAGGATTTTTGACTTTGGTATAAATGTTTCCTTATGTTTGTGCTTAGTTACAATAGTTTTTCTCACAGGTAGGCATACATTTGCATGTTCTGCACCTTCAGAGTTTGTCTGGCTTCTTTAGATTTCCCACGTGCAATTTTAGAGTCATTTTTTCATTGACTAAATCTAGAAATCTCCTTAGATAATATGTGTAGTAGTGAAAGTTATATTGTATGGACAATTGTACACACATATTGTTTATGAAGCATATATATGTTCATACATTCACATACCAACTATTCCTGTAAAAGCAATTTATAAGAAACTAACAAAATGTAAAGAAGAAGAAAATCAAGTTGTAGATCAGCTCTTTAGTTTTGAGTCCTATTTGCTCAAAGTTAATTTGCACATGCAGTGATTCGTGTTAGGACCCCTGCCATTTCTGACAATTAGGAAAGATGTGGAGGCAGGATGAGAGGCAATCTCTGGAGATGAGAACGTGTGACTGGAGTGTGACAAACACAGCGTTTGCTGACTATGTCCTGCTCACTGCTGTGTGTTTACATCCTGGGAGGCTTCCTGTCCTCTGGGGTCGGGGGTGTGCTGTTGGATTCTGAAGACCAGAGGAATGCCAAGAGAAGATAAAGAAATGGAAACAACGGTGCTTGAGTATGGAATGGCTTTAGCACCAGGGTGCGTAGTGTGAAGGGGGCTTTAAGGAAAGGTAGGTAAGATCACATTCCTATCCATACCTTTTATCTAAGGCTTTATAAGTCATTTGTACTGTGTATAAGGTGACCTTAGGGTGTGTAATTTTGCCTAAATGCCCATCAGGACCTGCATCCTATCTGTGATGTGACCACCCCAATGTCTGCCTCATTCTCTCCCTGTACTACCACTGGGGTCCTTCTCCATAGGTACAGAAGGCAAGTGCCAGTCCATTTGGTGACAGAGCTCTAAGTTGTCATCATCTGTCAGGAGTAAGCAGGTGCATTGAATAAATGTTGATAAAAAAAGTCTTAGAAAGGGGCGGCACCTGTGGCTCAAAGGAATAGGGCGCTGGCCTCATATGCCAGAGGTGGTGGGTTCAAACCCAGCCCCGGCCAAAAAAAACATAGAACTTACATTACTTCTGTGCCCCCCTCTCTATCATAACTAGTCATCTACAGTTCTTGCTCATAGGGCTTCTTCACTGTCTTTGAAATCAGTCACCAAATCTTATAGATTCAAGCAGCTTAATATCGTTTATCTCTTTTATTAATAGTTATAAAAATAGTAATTTATTGAACACATACTGTGTTGTTTACTTTTGTAAGTGCTTTGTGTGTCTTTTAATTATCTCACTGCTTTACCCACACGCACACATACAAGTACACAAGACACACAAATTTGAAGAGGAGGAACTTTAAAAGAAATCTCCACCAAGCAGGGAAGACAACTCAAGTTAGGAATATTTCTCAAAATCTAGTAAGTTAGCAGTGGAGTGAGGATTTGAAGCTATCCTTAAACCAGAGCCCATCAGCTCAGTCATCTTGCTAGTGAATCATTATTAATTGAATTCAATTTCTCCAGGAAAATGTGTTTTTTCGTAAAAATAAGCTATCGTAATTCACCCCCCTTACTCCTTCTCTTTTACCCATCTTGTGCAGAATCATAGACATTCAGAGGTTAAAAAAAAAAAAAAAAGACTCACCTCATTCTCAAGAGAGGTAACACGAGTGATTTGCTCAAGAAATACCCACGAGAGGGGGTGAGATTATCTGGCTTCCTGTCTTGCTCTTCCATCATCACACAGATTTAATATCACAGAGGCCTGTTCCTGTAGAAATCATGAACATTGCATAGGAGAGGCAAGACGCTGATAATTTGAGAAAACTGAACGTAGTCATTTAGAATAAGTTTTTTTTAAATGCTCGAAAGATCTTGGAATTACTTTGGAAAATATACTTTCCTCTGACACGGGGACAGTGGCAGTAAATGTTAGAGCAGTAATGGGAATGATGATTTTGCACACGTGGTGCATCCCTGTCTGCATATCACTCTGTCTTACTTCTGGCCATTTGTACTTCTGGATTATTGCCATAACCCTCCAAGGTGTCATTTCTATGTACCTAGGTATCTGTCATTGTCACAAGCACAACTTTTTTAAATCACAAATATGATGATCTTCTTTTGCTTAAAATATTTCAGAAATTCTCAAAACTCTATGCTTGAGTTGAATCTCCATAGCTCAGCTCCCAAGGTTGTTTTTGACTTGAGGCCTTGCAGTCTCCCACAGCCTCCCTGTGTAGCGGCACCCTTGCCTGAGCACACACTCCCCTTTGGTCCAACCTTACCAAATTACTCGATGTTCCTGGAAGTTATCATGCTGTTTCCTGCTCCTGTACCTTCATAAATACACCTCCTCTTGCCAATCCTTTCCTTGCTTTTCCTAATATTTTACTCTTATTTTTTATCGAAACTCAAGCTTATTTTCTAAAACATCCAAAAAGTCTTTTGATTTAATAATTCCATTTCTAAGAATATCTTTTAATGAAACATTTGTGTGCACATGTTTATTGAAACTACTTATTATATAATAGCAAAAATCCTATATTTAAGGCAACTCAAATATCCAGCAGTAAAGGAACAATTTAATAAAGATTGTGCATTATTACGTGGTTGTTAATATTGTTACAAATTTTTAATAGAGAAAATCTATAGTGTGATATAAATAGAATGAGTATAAACACATATGTGTTGCCCCATTTATATGTTTTAACGTCTAACTACATTTAGTGTGAAGAGGAAGCTATCAAAAGATCACTGGAAGAAAATATCTGAAAATTAGTGGAAACTTTGGGGGGGGAGTTGATAGGATTGTAGGGTTTTTTATATTTTTATGTTCATAATTATGTTTTTCAAGTTTCTACAAGTATGGGCATATTTTGTAATCAAGAAAAAAAATTTTAATTAAACACATGCAAATGAGTTCCAGGATCAAGGTCTGCGTGGGAAGCTTTCCCTGAACACCCCTGTGATGAGGCTGTCTCTCTCCTCTCTTCTGCATTCCCGCAGGCCCTGTGCTGAACTTAAGTCTGTGGCACTGAATGTTAATCTCTAATTTATTCATCACTCCCCTGTTCTGGAGTAGGACTTTTTTAAGGGCAGGTGCAAGTCTTTTCCTGATAGCCCAGCACCATAACTGCCTGATGGTGAGTGCTAAATCAGAGGTGGTCAAACCAGACACTGGAACTAAAGCCTTTTCTGTAGGGAGGCAGCTGCCCGAATCACTCTCTGCTCCACTGTGTGAGAGGCTTCGACCTGGAGGGCACTGGCACCAGAGACAAATGATTGATGTTTGGATTACACCCATTCCTAGAAGCTTCAACTGGAGTTCTCATATTCAAGGGTCCTGCTCTCTCAGCTCCCCTCCCTCCCCTCTGACTTGTACAGACAGCTCTGTTGCAGATGCCATCAGCTCCTTGGAACCTTCCTGATGTCCCTATTCTCATCTGGAGATTTTAAATTGTCTCCTGCCTTGGTCAGCACCTGTGACTCAAAGGAGTGGGGCGCCAACCCCATATGCCAGAGGTGGCGGGTTCAAACCCAGCCCCAGCCAAAAACTGCAAAAAAACCAACAAACACACAAAAATTGTCTCCTGCCTTGTATTAGTCATTTTTGTCTGCATTTTATTCTAAGAATTTAAGGATTTAATCATTTCACAATGTATATGTACAGATATGAAAATCATAAATATATTCATTTTCATTTAAAATTAAATTAATTTTGTTATTGTTGGGGATTGATTGAGGGCACACAGAACCAGGTTATATTGATTGCTTTTGTTAGATAAAGACCCTCTTATAATTGTGTTCCACCTCCAAAAGGTGCCACTGCCTTTGTTCCCCCACCCTCCTCCCCTTCCCTCTCTCTGCTCTCCCCATTCCCCATTCCCCACTGTGTACTAGGACCTTAATTGTCCTCATATCAGAATTGAGTACATAGGACTCGTGTTTCTCCATTCTTGAGATGCTTTACTAAGAATAATGTGTTCCACTTCCATCCAGGTTAATACAAAGGATATAAATTCTCCATCTTTTTTAGTGGCTGAATAGTATTCCATGGTATACAGATACCACAGCTTCTTTAAAGGCTTTAAGGATACTAAGTGTGCAAAGCATATCTTGTTTTGATTTTAGTCCTTAACGGTGCCTAATGTTATCTTTGTGTATAGGTAGTATTCTCTAAATGATTGTCTACTTGTATTACCAATTCTGACTTGTGAATTTTTCTCAGTGGCCTTTAAAATTGAAAACATTCTTTGCCCTAGAGCTTTATCTCTCTCTGATCCTCTTTTTTAAACTTTATTTTTCTCTATCATCACCCTAAGACATACTCCATAGATTCCATGTTTGTCTGTAACCTTCAGTAGTCATGGATAACAGAGAAGACCATCTCTTTTGATCATTGCGGTATCCCCAGAGTCTATGACTGTGCCTGGCACAGAGAAGGTGCTCAGTAAATACTTGTGGAATAAACGGTGAAGGATTACTACATCCAGTTCCAATCGCTCCAACAAATAGAAACTAAATACTTACTCTACGCAGAGCACCATGGAAAGGATTTCAAGTACATCAAAGATGACAACACGTGGCTTTTGGCCTCCAGAATGATTTCTTTGAAGGCTTCTTGGAGAAAGGAAGATATGAACTGAGTCTTGAAATTCAGAGGACAGCAAGGAAAATAACACAGACTGTGGGGACAGCCAGAATAAGTAACAAAAGGGAGAGATGACAGAATGAATTTTGGAAACAGGGAAGAGGTTATTGGTCTTAGTTGAAAGGGAAAGTATGGGAAGGAATGCCATGGGACTTTGGGTTTGGATTTTTACTTTAGGACAGGAGGTGGCCCTCTGGGTACGCAGCAAGGCAGTGACGTAAAGTCTTGGGAAAGGTAGTTTGAAATGAGGAAGAACTGGAGTCAGGGAGGGGCAGGAGCCAGATCCGGTGGGTCTCTCTTATAGTCGACCTAATGTGATTGATAAGGGGTTGGATTTGGGTGACTGTGGGATTTATATCCATGGACTTTGAGAGTTTGCTGTGCAAAGTGGTAAAAGGAAATATTCTTGAAGGTAGAATCAACAGAACTCAACTTCTTGTTCTTTCTTCATTTGTAGAACAAGAATAGTAATTCTTTTTGGCCTTTTCTGAATGGGCTATTGAGGAAATATAAATTAATCAGTGATAAACATGAAATTTTACTATGAAAGCAAAAGCACAATCACAACATTGGGTGGGAACTCAATAGCCCCCTAGCTCTGTCTTTTAGCCATTGCATTACCTGAAATTTATAGTCTTATTGCAATTGTATGAAATATGACTCCAAGGTAAACATCCTTGTTTTATAGATGAGAAAATTAGAGGTTGAGTAATTTCTCCATAGTCACTTAATGAGAAAGCTATAGGCCTGGTACAAGAACATATCCTTTGGAATCCTCCTCCGATGCAAATCCTACCTCACTGCTTCTTCTGCAGCCCAGCCTCGCTCTCTAAATACTTGGAAAAATCTTCCTTCATCATCCTGGTATTATTTTCCCAGAAAAGATGATACTACTAACCATTTTATTTCCATAAATGTGAAATGAAATCTGAGACTTATCAATCGGTGACAAGCTTTCCCTCTAAGTTAAGAGGTATTCAGATTTTTTACTTGACATCTAGTTTGGAGCATTGTAAGTTACACCAGTCAAAGTTTTTGACACTAAATCAGCACATCAAGAATTAAACCTCAGATCATTTTCTGAGGCATTCTAGGTGCTGACAGTCGGGTTAAGTCTAGTTTTATCAGGACACTGGTTCTGTTACGCCTCCTACATTCTCTACTCATTAGTTTTCACAGTGTGGGTTTTAGAGACTTTTTAGCTAGAGGTTCAGCGAATGCCTGAAGCATGGAATCCAGTTTTCTTTGCAGCTTTTACAGGTAATGATGGCCCTTCTCTTGAATAGGCTCCTGGTTTCACCTTCAATTCAGGAACCACTGAGGGAAGTATTTGCCGTATGAGGTACTTACTTGGATACCATGTCTTCATGGTTATGTTTTTGTAAAGTGGCCTGTGCATACAATGAGAGGCACAGGTGAGTTGGATATGTCCTGCCTTCATGCACGCATTTATTCTTTTATTTCACAGACCACTTACCAGGCTAGGGCACCGAAAGAGATGGAGACCAGACATTGACTTTGCCCTCAAAGACCTTTAAGTCTCAAAGGAGTGATAAGGTACCTCATCTTTGAAGCTTTGCTGACCCACCCAACACTCATATTCTTTCTTTTGTGCCTTGGGACAGAAAATATTTCTTGGGACTTTATCACATCTTTTATCTCTCTGTATTGTACTTCTCTCTCTCTCTTTCTTTCTTTCTTTCTTTTTTTTTTTATAGAGACAGAGTCTCACTTTATCACCCTCAGTAGAGTACTGTGGCATCACACAGCTCACAGCAACCTCCAATTCCTGGGCTTAGGTGATTCTCTTGCCTCAGCCTCCTGAGTAGCTGGGACGATAGGTGCCCGGCACAATGCCTGGCTCTTCTCTGTATTGTGTTTCTATATTTATATGTCTCTGTGAGTTTATTGAGAGCTTGCAGCAAATTATATTCATTCATTTCTACCTTCCTAGTACCAAGCACAGCACAGGATAGGCTCCCAATAAATGTGTGGTGAATAAATGAACAGGAAAGTTGGATGAAGAATAAAGTACACTCGTACTGAGAGGAGGGCGGTACGGGAGATGACGCTTGAGCTGTCATGTAGAAAGCAAGGAAGACATACGGCAATGGATGTAGCCTGTCCAAGGCAGTGCCAAAGCATAAGGCCTCTGTGACCTGCCACGAGTGACTCCATGTGGAGGGAGGGTAGGATTCACAATGAGAGGAAAGCAGAGGTTACATTAGAAAAGCAGCGGGAGGTCCGATATCAGTTTTACAAAGGAGGCGGTGAGTGAAGTGTTCTTCCGGCTCACTGGTCTGCCTCAGCTCCAGTTCTTTTTATTTTTTATTTTTTTATTTTTTAATTTTTATTAAATCATAATTGTGTACATTGGTGCAATCATGGGGCACAATGTGCTGACTTTATGTACAATCTGAAATATTTTCATTGAACTATTTAACATAGCCTTCATGGCCTTTTTTCATCAGCTCCAGTTCTTAAGACTCCATCTCGGCTCAGGGCCTGCGGGTCAACGGGCTAAGGCACCAGCCACGTACACCTAGGCTTGCGGGTGCAAATCCAGCCCAGGCCCGTCAAACAACAATGACGGCTGCAACCAAAAAATGGCCTGGCATTGTGGCAGGCGCCTGTAGTCCCAGCTAATTGGGAGGCAGAGGCAAGAGACTTGCTTGAGCCCAGGAATTGGAGGTTGCTGTGAGCTGTGATGCCACGGCACTCCATCCAGGGTGACAGCTTGAGGCTATGTCTCAAAAAAAAAAAAATTTCATTTCTTAAGTTTTAAAGTTAAAAAAGATGGGATGTCAATAGTGAAATGTCATGTGAGAGATTCTAGCCCAGAAAGTCCTTTTGGGAGCACAGGACTGGGTAGGATTGGGGAGTTATGGTAGCCAGGGCTCCCTTCATGTTGAATTCATTTGTCCGTCTTAAGACACACTATATTTGAAAACCCTTGCGTTGGGGTTTTGTTCCGTGGACTTAGCAGAGGCCGAGAACTAGGAGGACTTTGTTGCTGTACCCCCCGGCTCTTGGCGTGTGTTTGCAGCACAGCGCCGCACATACTGTCCTGGTGGTGCTAGGCGGTCAGTGCTGTGCACAGGACGGCGGGACCGGCTCATCGTCTGTGTTTCTCAGAGCCAAGTGCAGAGCTGGCACGTGGAAGACCCTGTAAATATCTCCTGAGTGGGATTGCATTGCTGACATACAGCCAAAGACAGTGTTACCTCAGGGATATCAGAAACAGGGGTTTTCATTGACTGGAGTGAGAAGCTCAAAGCTCACGGGCATAGACTTTCTATTAGGAAAATGACATTGCAAGTACTGTTATTCTGCTCCCTTTATGCGATGGGAATGGGAGGTGAGCAGAAACATAGGAAGGCAGAGGACTGTCATTAAGTCAATGGTTATCCCTGGGACAGGAGTTAGGGAAAGTTCTAGAAAGTTGAGCTTGCATGCTGAAGACAGAAGCCTCATGTTTTTCATGTTCAGAATATTTTGACAGTTATGTGGGCTTTGCTGACGCGTTCTGTGCGTGCCGCTAAGATTACAACTTATGAAAACATACCTGGTCTTTTTGTTTTTCTGGTTAGACACACCCTTGTAGGCATATTCAATATTTATTAAGGACATACTATTATGTATTAATGTGGCATTATTATTCATATTATTACATTTTGCCAAATGGTTTTGCTTTCTGTTGTGGGAGTGAAAGGATTGTGCTGTGCAGGCTTTTATATGTGTTGGAATGGGAAAGAATTAGGGTCCTGGGGGAAGGAATTCACACTGCAGATTGTTAAGACTTTCTGTTGAGAGGAGCCACCCATCCTCGCCGTTCTCGTGCAGCTCGTTTGAGGAGCGATGCAAGTGGTCATTTGATCATCTGTGTGACATCTGGGGACAGGCAATTGTGTCTTCTCTGTTTCTCTGAAATAATCTTTGCCAAATTTCAAGTTATTCCTTTATGCTTAGGGAGAGACAGTCATCTTGGCAGAAGAATCTTCTATCTGGTTCTTTTGTACAAGTCCTGTGTTTTATCTCATAAGGGGGGCCATTTGTATATTTTGAATTCAGTGCCAAAATTAAGACAAAGTCTCTTTAGTCCCTTACTTGCTTGTTTGTGTGTGTTGAATTGAGACAGCAGAGGGTAGAAGTGGCCATGTGGCTTACACGGAAGATTTATGGGTTTTGTTTTCTAGAGTGTAGAATGTTCCACCTTGTGTGGTGGGCAGGATCAGGCAGCAGGGAGACAGCTTGGCAGCAATCTGAGTGCCACTGCTCATCCCCAAGATGAGAGAGTTGGCAAAAATTGCTGCCTAACAACACGGCAGCCCCACCTCCCTCGCCCCCCGCTGGCTGCCACCCCTGTTCTGTCGGCCCGAGGTTTTAGGGCAGAGACACTTCCTAATGGGGAACTCTCTCCAGTGTTAGCAGAGGAGAACCACATTGCTGGTGATGCTTCGTCATCCAGCACTTGATTTATTGCAGAGAGCCAGTGTGCAGTGTCTGTGGGTTGGAAACATTCAGAGTTCAAGGCTCTTTTTATTTTCTAGGCAATCACCGCCAGTGACAGGATCAGCTCAGGGTTTTTGAGTATTCCAAATTCCATGTCGCAGAAGCCTGGATAATCCACCCATGAGTAATGCGCGTGAATGCTGAGATCCTGGAAATAGTTTCGAGAACCTTTTTATGCGCACAGAGGGAACTACTTCACCTTACTCCATTTGTTCCTTTGGTCCTTTACGTAATCAGCAGATAGCAAGCGAGTGGAACAGACGGTGTTACTCAAACATAGAATGCGTTTTTGGTGTAGCTGTTTTTTTTTTTTTTTTCAATGACTGCACTTGAATTAGCAGATAGTCAGTCTCTGAGAACTAGTTCATTGAAAGAAGCCGCACATTTCTCTTGTTTTAATAATGTATAACACTCTTAGGCCATGGCTGTAACCATTTTACTATACAGACAGCATGGGAGAAAAAAACCTGCAGTTACCGGCCATCTTTTGGGTACGCACTGAGAGCTCATTTGCCTTTTGCTATTAATGCTGTGGCATCTGGTGGAGGAAAGCTGCTCCTGGTGATTTGGATGGCATTGGGGGTGTAGCCTGAAGTATTCAATGAATCAAACTGTGACTTCAAGTTGGCTCGTTACTCCCTCTTGAGCAAAAGACAATATGTGAAGAATTCTGATTACAGCTCAGATCTTCAGCTTTAAGAACGTGCCCTTTGAGCTGGCTCTGTAAATAGTGATTAGTTGAAAACCTTCAATTTGGGTCCTTCACCACCCAGAATGGTGCCTGGGTATTGAAGAAGAGTGCTTTTCCCACTGCAGAAACACTTTAAACAGTAGATTCTTTAGCAGGGAGACTAAAATAGGTTTCCTATTGTTCAAATGGGTGTTTTAAGTGCTTTGCAGGTGTATCGTAGAGAATGGAGGTATTTATTTTTAATGAGAAGAACTGAAGAATAAAAACAGTTACGGCCTCAGAGAATTGCAGATCAAAGCTTTTTTCATTATAAAACAAATGAAGGCTTCCATCCTAGGAGCTAGTAAATTCATTAATTTTTAATAGAGGAATGGGCTGTAAATGATAATTTAATTCTTTGGGGAGAAGATCCTTTAAGTGGTGTTTAAAAATCTACATACTTAGGTGGGTTTGGCGTGAAAACCTGGTGTGATATCTAAGGTTGTAAATGTCTACAATGCAGCTGAGAAACTTGTTCAGAAACACCCTGAGTGTTCTATAACTGTTCTGTTTCTCCCTAGTATACAGTGTACTATTTTGTATTCTAGTTATGTTCAGTTGTTATTTGGGGGCTGGGTCTTTTGCTTTTTGCTGTTTGAATGAGAAATGCCACTACAGTCAAGAAGTAAGAATTGTGGGTGGAAGTAAGAAGCAACCACTAAGCCCAAGCAAACCCCCGTCATCGTCATCTTCTATTTCATGTTTTTCCTAATTGGTCAAGATCTCCACTCGCCCTTCCAGATTCCTGTGCTCCCCTCTAAGAGGTCTGGTGGTTTCTTTCTTTTAGGTGTCAACTGGCCGCCATAATATTTTTTTAAATTTTTTTTTATTTTTACATATACATGTGTTTATTTGGTTTCCACTTTTTGCCTTCACAGTGTTAAAAAGGCTTAAAATTTAATAACAATAACAATGTTTAAGATAAGGACTAGAAACAAAAGCCTTGTAAAGAATGAACGAAGATAAATACATTCAGAAAAGTATTAGGCTGTTTATCGCAGGCCAATTTACCATTGCTAAAATGTGGAAACAGCCTACATGTCCTTCAACCCTTGATGTTTATTGAAGAAGCAATCTCTGCTCTCCAAAGGAAGGCCGGTTCCAGGGTAGACAGTGTATTCAGAAGGGTCACAGGTCCCCAGGGGTAGCTCTTCCGTGTTGGAATGGTCATGGAATTGAGGGCGGCGCTTGTCAAAATGGCCTGTGTTTGGATCAGTTTGCAGGCATAGAAAAATTGTAAACCAAGTGAGTTGTCTGTGATACAGGTGTGGGTGAGGACACACGTGTTTGTAAAATAGAAGCCACTGCCAGAATGAGAAGTAAGATGGATTATGAAATTGAAGAAGTGTTGAGGTATGCCTATGGACAGATAATTGTATAAAAAGCACATTGGCACATGATATTACACGTCTGTACAGACGATGGAATACCAGTCATCCATTAAAATGAGGGAAATTCTGCAACGGGTGATAATGTGGGTGAACCTGGAGGGCGTGGTACTGAGTGAAAGACAAATCTAAAATAACCAAATTCATGAAATAGAATGATGGTTGTCCAGGGCTCAAGGGCATGGGAAACGGAGAGTTATTAATCAAAGGACATAAAGTTTCAATTAAGCAAGATGAATAAGTTCTAAAGATCGACTCTGCACCTTTGCACCTACAGTCAGCAAGGACAGAGCGTCTAGTTCTGTGGTCAGCTTTAGAGATGAGAAAACTATGAACGACAGTGATTAAGGGACATTCCTGGAGCTTTAGACCAATCAATACCTGAGTCCCTTTCCTGTGTATCCTGTCCTTTACCTCCGCATGCTGACTTATTTATGCATTTCCTCATCATAAATCCCTTCCTGAAAAAAGTCAGCACATAAATAAATGGATGAATTTGAGCTTTCTGCGTTTTGACCTGCTCATTCCTAGCAGCGATTGTTTATCTGTATTTTAAATGGATGCGTTTGTCTATCTTGCTTGATTTGCCCCAACCCCCTAAATTTGGATAAGGACTTTGTTCAAACAAAAATAAAGCATCTAGAATTCTGTCATAAGCCTATGAGTATTCACTAAAAAGTTACCAGGGAATGAGCCTCATAAATGAAATACTTGCAGTCTTTATCTTGGTTAGCTCTTTGGTGATGGGCAGTTAAACCTGATCCAGAAAAAAGAAAGGTTTCCCATGTCGTTGCTGCCCCTTCTATTCCTTGTGAAGGTGCCGAGAACTTGTCAGCTGAACTGCTGGAGCCAGAACAATAATCTCCCTTGAGCCTTAGGCCCTCTCGCAGTGCTCACCACCAGCTTGGAGTCAGGGGGCTAGGCCGTAATGCAGAGAGGTGCGGGGCTGTGAAAACAGCCTCTTTTGCAGTTCATCCAAAGCATATGTTCTCCAAATTATCTCATTGGGTGGTTGTAGTCACACATGTTGGCTGGCAGCCTAGAAAGGTCCAGTGTTTGAGGGTTAATCCTCTGGGTCAGATGACTAAAGTTTGTGTCCAGATTGGGTTAGGTTGATCAGTTTTCCTTACTTCTAACCGGTGTTTTAGTTTCTGTATGCTCCAGGCTCTAAGGCAGTCATTGGTTTTTTTGAACATCCTGAATAGGATCTTTAAAGGGGATCTAAAATGTAACATGTCCCAAATGGATCTCCAGTTCTTTACGTCACACATTTGCTTCTTCTGCTATCATCTGTCTCATCTCAATAAATGACAGCTCCATCACCCTTCCAGCTTGGGACTTCCATGAGATAGAGAGATATGTGTACTCTGTATCCAGTTTGTCAGCACACCCCCTTGGCACTATCTTCAGAATGTTTTCACAATCGGACCCCTTTGCAGGTCACCATCCCCGCTCTCTAGGGTTACCGCAATAGCCCCCTTCCCTCCTGGCCCCCTTGCTTCTGCCCTCCTTTGCAGTCGCCTTTTTGCAACTCATCAGCTTAGTGATACTGTTGGATATTAGTCAGATCCCATCTCCCTCTCTGCTCAAAACATTGGTGGCTTCCAGTCTAACTCAGAGTAAACTTTACAAAGACTCTGTAGAATCTGGGCCCTTATTTCTCTTTGACTTGGCTTTTGCCATTCTCCACTCGTTGAGTCTTACCACCATGTCCCCTCTCATTCCTGGACAGTACCAGGCCTGTCCCCACCCCCTGGCCTCTGCCCTGGCTGGCCGGCCCGGTGTGCTCGTTCCCTCTCTCTGCACGGCTCCCTCTTTCTCCCCGTCCCCCTTTTTCGGTGAGTCCCTACCTGAATGGCATCTCAATGCTGCCTGTGCGTCCTCTGCGCCTGCCTCCTTTCTCTCCCCAATCCTTTGCATCATTTGACATTCATCTATTTTAGTTATTTCTTTATTTCTTTTCGGTCTGTCTCCACTAGGATGTAGACCCTTCGGGGAAAACCTTGTTGTCACTTTTTGTCTAGGCCTACACCATTAGCTCCTTAATGGTGCCTGTCCCATAGTAAGCCATCAGTATACTGAATAAATGAATGAATGCTTTCCTGCAAAATCTGCCTTTTCATGGCCCAAAGGTTCTGTTTCCTATGGTGTTAATATTTAATAAGAAGCATCCTGGGTTCGCCAGCAGGAGGAGTAGACTGAGTTTCTGTGGCTTTCTTCAGCTGCACACCAGCCACTTGTAACACCGACGTTACTTCTCTTCTGACTAACGGGGGAACTTCCACATAATTATACTAGTGATATTGTAAATACTGACTTGAAAGGCTTGGGCATGCAAAGATACAAGAAAAGCCAGATGGCCCTCAGTGGCCCTTTTACGGGACCAACCACAGCAACAATAAATCTAGCACCTGGTAGGCATTTGACTCTGGCACAGCCTCCCCCCTCCCCCTCCTCTCTTTCTCTCTCTCCCTCTTTCTCTTTCTCCCCCCATACCCCTGGGAGGTAGGTGAATGTTTTCTCCATTTTACAGATGAGGACCTGAGGTTTAAAGAGCTTCAGTAACTAGAGGTTAGTAGGTGACAGTGTTCAGGATGCTCACCCTGGGGGCCATAGGTACCTACTCTGTCGGAGGAATTAACATGTTAGCTGAAGGAATCTTTCTCACCTGCCTTGGCTGGAGTTTGACACTTGCACTCATGGAATCCGGTCCAGCCAGGAGCATAGAGAGAGAGACAAGACAGGACGAGAATGTCACAGATCCCTTTTTCAAGAGTTGGGGCAGTAGCTACTTCATACTCCTCAGTTTTGGGGCCCAGCTCTGTGCTTCAAGGAAGAGCTCAAGCAGTCCACCCGCCTCAGCCTCCTGGAGTGCTAGGGTTATGGGTGTGAGCCTCCATGCCCAGGGAATGGCTGGGGTTATAGGTGTGAGCCTCCACGTCTGGAATGGCTGGGGTTACAGGGGTGAGCCTCTACACTCAGGGAATGGCTGGGGTTACAGGGGTGTGAGCCTCCATGCCCGGAATAGCTGGGGTTACAGGGGTGAGCCTCCATGCCCAGAATGGCTGGGGTTACAGGGGTGAGCCTCCATGCTCAGGGAATGGCCGGGGTTATGGGTGTGAGCCTCTACTCCCAGGGAATGGCTGGGGTTATGGGTGTGAGCCTGCACACCCAGGGAATTTCTGGGGTTATGGTGTGAGCCTGTACTCCTAGGGAATGACTGGGGTTACAGGAGTGAGCCTCCACGCCCAGGGAATTGCAGATTTTCAGTTGGGTTCTTTCCTAGGCTAAATCCTGAAGTGCATGTAGCATTCTCCAGAGGAACATGGGGGGCAAGTGCAACCAGACAGGGAGCAGAGACTGTAAAGACCTAGGGGAGAAGGGACACCACGTCGGAGAGCTCGCATGATCTTCCAAATGGGGGGAGCAGCAGCGGTACAACGAGGGCTGCACATCTCCCAAACCCAGTCCAGTTCTGAAATCCTCTGATTTGGGGTCTCAGAGTAGACCGGAGTTTTCTCTGTGGCTAAGGCCTAGGAAAGCAGAAACAACTTTTGGCTGCCAGAACATGGTGTGCATGTAGAACAAATCTCTTTGTCCAAGGGGAAAAGGGCATACCCTGTCTCTAGCAAAGATAGAGACTCAGGGCTCTCTCCTCTTCCCATCTGAGTTTCTAATTAGCTAACGCTCTTCCTGAGGCCCTGCAGTGAACGCACCTCGGTGCTCGGCGATATCTTAAATTTCTACGAGAGAAATACAGATACTCACTATACTTCAATGCTCTTTCTGAGCATTAGCTAATTAGCCTCCATGGGAGGCTGAGGCAAGAGGATTGGTTGAGCCTAAGATTTTGAGGTTGCTGTGAGCTATGATGCCCTGGCACGCTACCCA
>CAUYRH010054827.1:0-15609 GCA_963574655.1 Perodicticus potto
TACAATAACTAAGAAAATGCCATGAAGGGTATGTTAAACAGTTTGATGAAAACATTTCAGATTGTATATGAAACCAGCACATTGTACCCCTTGATTGCACTAATGTACACAGCTATGATTTAATAAAAAAATAAATAAAATAAATTTAAAAAAAGAGTTACATGACCCAACATTTCCCCTTCTAGGTAGATATACAAGAGAATTGAAAACAAATATGTACACAAATGTTCATAGCACTATTATAAATAATAGCCAAAAAGTGGAACCAATCCAAATGTCCACCAAGAAATGAATGGATAAACAAAATTGGGCATATCGATACAATGGGATACTACTCAGCCATAAAAAAGAATGAAATACTAATACATACTACAATATGAATGAACTTTGAAAACATTATACTGAGCACAATAAGCCAATCACTAAGGGCCGCATGTTATATGATGCTATTTATATGAAATGTCCAGAATAGGCAAATCCATAGACAGAAAATAGGTGAGTGGTTGCAGGGGAATGGGGACAGGTAGGAATTGCGAGCAAATGCTAATGATTTTGAGATTTGGGGTGGGGGATGATGAAAATGTTCTGGAATTAGATAGTGGTGATGGTGTCACAACTGTGATTAGAGTAAAAACTATTAAATTATACACTTTAAATGGGTAAATTTTATGGTATGTGTCTTGCTTTTTCACATAGTATAATGTCTTTTAAAAAGTAAATGTAGTAGCATATACTTACATGTTCAACTATTCTTCTCTCCCCTCTCTTTGAAAAATCTCACAAACATGGTAGTAAGGGAACAAAAAAGATACTAAGTCTCTGTCTCTCAAAGAGTAATCAGAAAATCACTAGGACAGTCTGAGTTTTCACCAAAAGTCAGAGTAAAGAGTACCTAACCCAAACAAATTTAAAGGAATGGGAGACAAAAATAAAATTGCTTTTGTAGTCACAAATACGCAAACATATCCACATGGGTAAATAAAACAGGAAAAGAAATAACAGCTAAGGAGAAGGTTTAACAGAAATTGTGAAGCAGGTAAACTGATCACACTATAGGACCTAGCGTGGCTCAGAATTTGAAAGCATATGGCGTAGAATGTAAAACAAGAGTGAAGCACGGAATTCAAAGCTCAAAAAGGATGTTTAAAAGTAAAAATACAAATAACCGACCCTTCAGGTCTCTTTACCCAACTTTGCAACCTGGCAACCATTCCTAACCAACTCCTACATCCAAGAGACTTGAAATTTATTTTCTGGTGACAAACAAGAAAAGCTACAGACTGGAACAACAGCACACAGAGAATACTTGTTATAAGTCCCAGGCTTCAAAATGGAGAAAGGTGGCTCAGCGCCCATAGCACAGTGGTTACGGTGCCAGCCACATACACCGAGGGTTGTAGGTTCGAACCCGGCCTGGAGCCAGCTAACCAATTGCAACAACAAAAAATAGCCGAGCACTGTAGCAGGTGCCTGTAAGTCCCAGCTACTTGGAAGGCTGAGGCAAGAGAATCACTTAAGCCTAGGAGTTTGTGGTTGCTATGAGCTGCTATGCCACAGCACTCTACCGAGGGTTACACAAGTGAGACTCTGTCTCAAAAAAAAATGGAGAAAGGTGGGTGGCTGTATTAATTAAGACCTTCAGCCTCTTTTTCTCCATCCCACTCCCAGAATGTCAGCAGCCAGATATTTCTCCTACTCACCTTCTACCCTTAGGCAAGAGATTCAGTCTTTCTTCCCCCCAACCTCAGACAACCACTGATCTTTTGACTATCTCCATAGTTTTTCTTTTTCCAGATGTTATATTGTTGGACCCATGATATGTGCAGGCTTTTCAGATTGCCTTCTTTCATTTAGTAATGTGAATTTGTTTCTTCCTTGTCTTTTTACAGCTTGATAGAGTATTTCTTTTTAGCACTTAATAATATTCCATTGTTTGGATGTACTACAGTTTATTTGTCTATTCACCTACTGAAGGATATCTTGGCTGCTTCCAGGGATTGGGCAATTATAAATGAAGCTGTGTACAGGATTTTGTATGAATGTAAGTTTTCACCTCCTTTGGGTAAATACCAAGAGGTATGGTTGCTAGACTGTATGATAAGAGTATGTTTAGTTTTACAAGCTGCCAAACTGTCTCCCAAAGTGGCTGTACCATTTTGCATTCCCATTAGCAATGAATGAGAGTTCCTATTGCTCTACATCCTCACTAGTGTGTGGGGTTGTCAGTGTTCCAGATTTTGACCATTTTATTAAGTGCATGGTAGTTATCTCACTATTGTTTAAATTTGCATTTCCCTGATGATATATGATGTGGACTATTTTCTCATATCCTTATTTAGCATCCATATGTCTTCTTTGGTGAGGTGTCTGTTCAGGTCTTTGGCCCACTATGTAATCAGGTTATTTTGGTTTTTTAATTGTTGAGTTTTAAGCTTTCTTTCTTTGTTTTAAATAGCAGTCCCTTATCAGATGTGTCTTTTTAAAATATTTTCTCTCACTCTTATCTTCTAAT
Source organism: Perodicticus potto (assembly GCA_963574655.1). NCBI lineage: Eukaryota > Metazoa > Chordata > Mammalia > Primates > Lorisidae > Perodicticus > Perodicticus potto. Next base: position 2,513 of record CAUYRH010054827.1, read on the forward strand.
TCTCTTGACGTTGTCTTCCGCAGGGTCAAAATTTGTAATTTTAATGAAATCTAGCTTATCAATTCTTTCTTTCATGGATCATGTTATTTAGTGCTGTATCTAAAAACTCCTTGCCATACCCAAGGTCATCTAGAATTTCTCCTATGTTATCTTCTAGGAGTTTTATACTTTGCACTTTACATTTAGATCTATGAACCATTTTGAGTTAATTTTTGTTAGGAGTGTAAGGTTTGTGTCCAGATTTATTTATTTATTTACACATGAATATCCAGTAGTTTCAGTATCATTTGTTGAAGAGACTATCTTTTCTCTGTCATATTGCCTTTGCTCCTTTGTCAAAGATCATTTAGCTATAGTTGTATGGGTTTATTTCTGGACCCTCCACTCTCTGATTCATTGATCTATTTATCTATTCTCATGCCAATATCACACTTTTTTGATTACGGTAGCTTAGTATAAATTGTTGGAGTTGGATAGTGTCAGTTCTCTGCCTTCATTCTTCTCATTCAATATTATATTAGCTATTCTGGTCTTTTTTCTCTCCAAACAAAGTTTAAAATCAAAGTTTGTCAATATTCATAAAATAACTTGCTTGCATTTTGATTGGTATTACATTGGATCTATAGATCAAATCGTGAAGAAGTAACATTTTGATAATACTGAGATTTCCTAACCATTAACGTAGAGTATCTCTTCATTTATTTAGTTCTCCTTTAGTTTCATTTATCAGAGTTTTCTGGTTTTCCTCATGTGGGTTTTATATATATTTTGTCCTATTTTATTTTTAGGAATGCTAATGTAAATGGTATTGTGTTTTTAATTTCAAATTCCACTTGCTCATTTCTGGTGTATAGGGAAAGTGATGAACTTTTGTATATTAACCTTGTATCCCACAACCTTGTTATAATCACGTATTAGTTCCAGGAGTTTGGAACTACACATTATTCTTTCACATTTTCCACATAAATAATCCCGTCATCTGCCAACAAAGACACTTTTATTTATTCCTTCCCAATCTATATAGCTCCTATTTTTGTCTTACTGCATTAGCTAGGACTTCTAGTATATTATTGAAAAAGCAGTGGTGAGAGGGGCCAGCCTTGCTTCATTCTTGATCTTAGCAGGAAAGCCCGTTACCATTAAGCTAATGCTATAAGATTTTTGTACTTCCCCTTTATCAAGTTCAGGAAGCTCCGCACCCTCCATTCCGAGTTTGCTAAGAGTTTTTATAATGAACATCAATAATGTACATCTATTGATATGATTAAGTGATTTTTCCTCTCCAGCGGTTGATGAGATGGGTTACATTAATTGATTTCAAATATTCAATCCAGTCTCTCATACCCGGAATAAATCGCACTTAATCATGGTGTAGAATTCTTTTTTTTTTTTTTTTTGGCCAGGGCTAGGTTTGAACCCACCACCTCCGGCATATGGGGCTGGCACCCTACTCCTTTGAGCCACAGGCGCTGCCCCCATGGTGTACAATTCTTTTTCTACTTTGTTGGATTTTGTGGATATTTTATTGAGGATTTTTGCATCTATGTTCATGAGAAATATTGGTCTGTAGTTTCCTTGTAATATCTTTGCCCAGTTTTGGTATTAGGGTGATACTAGCCTCATAGAATGAGTCAGGAAGTAGTTCCTCTGTTTCTATCGTCTGAAAGAAATTGTAGAGAATTGGTAAAAGTTTCTTCTTTAAATGTTTGGTAGAATTCACCAGTGAACTCTTCTTGACCTGGCACTTTTAGTTTTAGAAGGTTGATGATTACCGGTTTAACATTTTAAAAGATATTGGACTATTCAGATTGTCTATTTCTACTTGTGTGAGTTCTGGCAGATTGTTTTTTAAATAATTATTCCACTTCATCTTGGTTACCAAATTTGAGGTCAGAGAATTATTCACAGCATCCTCATTATCCTTTTAATGTTCATGAAAACTATAGTAATGTCCCCTCTTTTATTTTTGATATTAGTTCTCTATGTCTTTTCTCCTTTTTTCTTCACCTGGCTATGAGCTCATCAATTTTATTGATTTTTTCAAAGAGCAAGCTTTTGGTTTTGTTGATTTTTCTCTATTGATTTCCTGTTTTTAATTTCATGGATTTATGCTCTAATTTTTATTATTTCTTTTCTGCTTATTTTGGATTTAATTGGCTCTTCTTTTCCTAGTTTCATATGGAGGACACTTAGATAATTGCTTTTCGTTCTTTCTTTATAATATATATCTTCAATGCTATAAATTTTGCTCAAGCACTAGTTTCATTGCATACCACAAGTTTTTATATTTTGTATTTTCATTTTTATTTAGTTCAAAATATTTTTTTAAATTTATTTTGTGATGTCTTCTTTGACCCAGGTGGTTTGACTAGTAATAGTGAGATATATCATTCTCCATCCCTTTATTTTCAGTCTACATGTGTCTTTATATTTAAAGTAGAAGTCTTATAGACAACATAATTTGGCCTTACTTTTTTATTTCAAATTAATATGAGAGTACAAATGTTTAGGTATATTGTTTTCAATTCTAAGGTAGAGTTCAAGTTGTAGTTGAGCCCTTCCCCCAATGCGTCATGCTGAATACCCTCACACCGTGCACATTAGGTGAGATCCTGCCAATTGCCCTCCCTTCCCCTCTCTCCCTTCTCTTGCCCCTCCCCTCCCCCTTGCTAGACTATATTGTTCTCATTTTTTGATCCACTCAACAATTTGTCTTTTCATTGGTGTATTTGGACCACTGACACTTAAAGTAATTATTGTTATAGTTGGATTACTATCTACCATATTTGGTACTGTGTTCTATTTATAGCCCTTATTCTTTGTTCCTATTTTTATCTTCCACTCTTTTTCTGTCTTTTATTGGTTTATCTGAACATTTTATATGTTTCTATTTTCTTTTCTATCTTAATCACACTTCATTTTTTTACTTTTTTTTTTTTTGTAGAGACTACCCTAGTGTTTGCAATGTACATATATGACTAATCCAAGTCTACCTTTGAATAACACTACATTGCTTCATAGGTAGTACCAATACTTTATAATAACAATACGTTTCTAATATCTCCCCTTTGTCCCTTATATTATTGCTGTCATTCATTTCATTTATCTGTAAGCTACAGTCATCTGAGTTTTTGACCTATATCATTTTCTTTCACTCTAAAGAACTTCTAACATTTCTTGCAAAGAAGGTTTACTGGCAACACATTCTCTTAATTTCTGTTCATCTGAGAAAGTTTTTCTACTTCACTTTGAAAAATAATTCTTCAAGATACAGAATTTTGATTTAGTGATATTTTTCCTTCGCCACTTTAAATATTTCAATTTACTTTCTTGCTCAAATTGTTTCTGAGGAGAAGTTAGATATAATTCTTATATTTGCATGTCTATAGTTAAGGCATTTTTCCTCTCTAGCTTCTTTCAAGATTTTTTTCTTCATCTTCAATTTTCTGATGATTGAATATGATATGTCTAAATGGTGTGGTGTGTGTGTGTGTATGTGTGTGCATGCATACACATATGTGGGTGTGTATTTGGCTCTTGTCCTATGTGGTGTTTGTTCCCTGTACTTCCTGGACTTGTGGTTTGGTATCTGACGTTAATTTAGGGAAATTCTTAGTCATTAGCACTTCAGACATTGTCGCTGTTCCTTTCTCTTTTTCTTTTCTTCCTGCTGTTCCCAGTAAACACGTTACACCTACCGTAGTTGTCCCACATTTCTTGGATACTCTATTCCTTTTTATCAGGCTTTTTTTTTTTACTTTTCCACTGTGGAAGTTTTTTTTTTGAGACCGAGCCTCTAGCCATCACCCTGGGTAGAGTGCCGTGGCATCACAGCTCACAGCAACCTGCAATTCCTGGGCTCAAGCGAGTCTCCTGCCTCCACCTCCCAAGTAGCTGGGACTACAGGTGCCCGCCACAACGCCTGGCCATTTTTTGGTTGCTGTCATTGTTGTTTGGCGGGCCGGGCTGGATTCGAACCCGCCAGCTCAGGTGTACGTGGCTGGCGCCTTAGTCCGTTGAGCCACAGGCGCCGAGCCCCACTGTGGAAGTTTTTATTTACACACACTCAAGCTCAGAGACGTTTGTCCTCAGCTCTGTCCAGTCTACAAATGAGCCCATCAAAATCATTCTCCGTTGCTCTCCCTCCCTCCCAGTTCTTGCACCAGGAAACTACCTGATCCAGCTGCAGGCTGGCAGCCAGGGAGGTAAAAGGCCCCAGCTGGGGGTTCCTTTGTCTCTAGTGTTGGGTCCTAAGAGGTGCCATCCAGGCTGGCAGCCCGGGTGGCAGCCCCAGCCTCAACCCCAGACACATGGGCTATAAGCTGAGGCAGAGGGTCACGTCTGTGGAGTTGGCCCAGGGGCGGGCCAGCAGCTAACCCATTGCACCAAGCCACATGGGCAGCTGGAGATGAGTTCAGGCTCCACTTCCAATGTACCTTCTCTGATCTGGTGGCTCCCCTGCATATGAACTTGGGCTCAGCCCAGCAACTGCTACACCCAGGTTTCTGATGAAATTGCCTAAGGGATCCCCGGCTGGGGCCACATGTGGCCTTCTTTGCTTCTGGGGCCACACTGTATGTGCTGAGAGTGTCAACAAGAAGATGGAGTCACTGGTGGGACAAGTGCAGGAATGGTTGGCACCCTACCTAGCGACACAGCTGGCTGACTGGATCCACAGCAGGGGGCGCTGGGCAGAGTTCACAGCTCTGTACCGGGACAGGGCCCTGGAGGAGGTAGGCTGTCTGCGGAAGGGACATCAGTGAGTACTGTGCTTGGGTGGAGCGGGGCATAGCACTGGGAGCCCTGGCCACCATCAGGGCCTTTTTTGCTAGCAAGTGAGAATGTCCCAGGGCCAGATGGGGCTAGGTAGGTTGGGGGGTCAGGAGAGCAGGAACAAAACAGAGAAATGCCCTTAGAAGAAGTGAAGCGAATGGATGGGCGGGTAAGGAACAGGCATGGGCAAGGGAAAGGTGGTATGTGAAGGAGCCGAGTATGCCAGGAAGGCAACTGGAAGAGTGAACTGGAGACATTTGGGAAGTGGTTTGGGAAGGTCAGGGGAGCCAGAAGAAGAGTCCTTCCAGGTTGGGAGGGAGGCGGGAGGCAACATGCCTGTAGGTGTGGGGACATAAAACTACCTGGAGCTTGGTTTGTAGCCCTGAGGGAAGGACTTGTATAGGGAGTTGCATCTCCACTGGATGAGTGGCTTTGGGAGAACATAGAAGGCACATCCCTTTGGAATGGAAGCTGAAGGTTCCCAGGTGGTGGGGAAAGATGGCTGGGACCGTGGGCTGCTTGGATATGGTGTGCAGGTGCACATGTGCATGCCGGGCTGCTTGTCTAATCTGGTGGTGGTGGGAGTCCTCAGGGAGAAAACATTTCCTCTTAGAATGGCAAGAAAAGGGACAGTTCCCTGCCCATCTTCCCAGGCCCCACCACCCACATTTCCTCTTCCCTTGTATGATGCTTCTACCCTGAGAGTGAAACACTGTATCCAGATGGAAGGCCCTCCACTTCTCTGCAGAAAGGCATTAGCCAGGCTTTGGAGACCAGACTGGTTCTGCAGCAGGCCTTGTTCCTTTATCATCCCCTTTCCTTGCATATCTCACACTTGCTGCTGCCTCCCAGGCTCTGACAGAAGGGCAGAGCTGTGGAGCCTGTGTGGGTGGAGGCTTAGGTAGCTGGACTTGCCTGCCGCCTTCCCCTCCCACTGGGGCACAATGGTGCCTGAAGTATACCCTGTCTCTGGGATCTCTGTATCCAAACTTTAAACTCTAAATTGCGGCCCTAATTTATTTTCCTTTTGAGTTTGTGGATATAAATGCCAATCTAGAACACGGTCTGTGTCCTGCACTGTGTCTCAGTGAGACCATTGTTGCCTTGACAGGACCATTCCAGCTCTGAACCATCATGGGTGTGAGGCTGGTGGGTACACTGTGGCTGGCCTATTCTGTGTGGTGGGCTTTGGGGTGCTGCTATGTCAGGGGCCAGGAGTATGGGTTCCAGAGTCCCTACCAAAACCTAGCACAGTGGATTTCAACCGGTATGCTGTGACCACATCTTAGGTATGTTGTGAAAATTTTTAAAGATCATTAATTAAATTGTCTTTGAAATAAATTCAAAGCACAGTAAATATATTCTTTTTTTATTCTTTTTTTAATCAACACAATTTGAGTATGCCATGGAAGTTTATAGGTTCAAGTGCGCAGTGAGATTTTCAAACGTTTAAAAAACACCGACCTAGAAACATTTATGTTTTCATTGAAACCACACTGTTTGCATGAATGTTTCTTGTCTGTACCTCAGAGCCTGAGGATAACTTTAGAACTCAAGAGTCCTCTAGGACAGATTCACATTTGTTTTGAGGAAGAAATTATTCACTCCAGATTCATGCCCTGAAACGGACCTCACTGCGGCACTTTCCAAGATGTTAAATTGCTACTCTCCAAGGACGACTTTCAGACACAGTGCTCTAGAACCCTGACCATGATCCTGAGCACTGACCAGCTTAGCTAAACCACGATTGACTCTTCTTGGAGATTTCTTTTTCTTTCTTTATTTCTTTTTGTTTTGGTTTGGTTTGGTTTGGTTTGGTTTGGTTTTTAGAGACAGTCTCACTATGTCACCTTCGGTAGAGTGCTGTGACATCACAGCTCACAGCAACCTCAAACTCTTGGGCTTAAGCCATTCCCTTGCCTCAGCCTCCCAAGTAGCTGGGACTACTGGCACCCGCCCCAACACCCGGCTATTTTTTTGTTGTTGTAGTTATTGTTGTTTAGCAGGCCCGGGCCAGTTTCAAATCCACCAGCTCCAGTGTATGTGGCCGGCACCCTAGCCACTGAGCTACGGGTGCCAAGCCCTTCTTGGAGATTTTCACTTGACCCCAGAATGTAGCAACATAGTTGTGCTCACTTAGAATGTGGGACCAAATTGGCCTCAGGGGCTTAGTCCAGATTTTGCTTTTGAGGGAGAAGGCTGCACTTTTTAATGGTATTTATAGGGGAGATGGTAGACTGCATGTGTTACTTTGTCTGTTGTGAGTATGCTGATACCAGAAACTCAGAGCTGGTCTGTGGCAAGAAGTTGGGGTAGGGGATCTTTGACTTGCACGAGACAAACTAAGCCAGTGGTTTTCAAACTGCTTGGAGGGGCTCCGAAGTCTTCTAGGGTTTCCCTCAGGAGTTCTTGGGGAGATGAAGCAGGTAGGAGGCTGGGCAACTTGCCCTCAAACAGAACAGCTACCCTTGTAGCTGTCTTACATATTGGGGTTCAGGGTAAGATTTTATTGGCATCGGCTAGGCGCCCATTGCTCAGTGGTTAGGGCGCCAGCCACATACACCGGGGCTGGTGGGTTCAAACCTGGCTGGGCCTGCTAAATAACAATGACAACTGCAACAACACCAACAAAAAAAATAGCAGCATTGTGATGGGCGCCAGTAGTCCCAGCTACTTGGGAGGCTGAGGCAAGAGAATCACTTAAGCCCAAGAGTTTGAGGTTGCTGTGAGCTGTGACGCCACAGCACTCTACCAAGGGCAACATACTGAGACTCTTTCTCAAAAAGAAAATAAAAAAGATTTTAATGGGTGGCACCTGTGGCTCAAAGGAGTAGGGCGCTAGCCCCATATGCCGGAGATGGCAGGTTCAAACCCAGCCCCAGCCAAAAACTGCAAAAAAAAAAAAAAAAAAAAAAAAGAGATTTTAATGGCATTAAGGGATTTGTTGCAGAAAAAAAGTTGGAAAACCACTGACTAGATCATCGGCTCCAAATTGTAGCCTATACTCCCCTGGGTTTGGGGCAGACTCTTCACCCCGCCCTCTACCACAGCACAACCGTCCCGGTCAGTATCCCTGCAGGCCTTTAGCAAACAGGGGCAGCAGGCACTATGACCAAATTGCCAAAATGTTCTGCTCTGGGGCCTTCACATGGGATTGGAAGGAGAGGCTATTTTCTGAAAAAGTAAAGGGTTTGGTCTGGATTCCCAGAAGTATAGCTCGTATGGAACCACATACTGGGTTCCAACCTGCCAGCCCGGTATATGTGGCTGGTGCTATGGGCGCCAAGCCCACAGGAGGTAGTTTTGACCTGTCCTGCCCTTCTTAGTTTGAGAGGCAATGGAAAACCCAGAGACTCTTCTGTCAGAGAAAACTGAGAACTCTCTTCTAGAGCCATATAGTTCCTTGGGATTGGCTCATGGCCAAGAAGGCTAAGTATGATTGCAATTTTTAAATCCGTTTTATTTTTTTAAATAAGGGAAATAAATGTAGCTGCCAATTTTCAAAGATGACTTTTATTTTTGTGTAATATGTAATTGTCATATTAAAAAAATAAATAAAGACAAGAGTTTAATGAGAAAAAATATTCTTCTTTTCTGTTACAGCATTTTTTATCTCTAGCATTCACTGTGTTTTGATTTCTTTTTCTTTCTTAGAATTTCTCTCTATTCACATTATCCATCTCTTTTTGCATGCCGTCTATTTTTTCCATTAGAGTCTCTTTTTTTGGATAAACAAGTTTATTCATAAATTTAGTCAACATGCATAATTGACCTAAAAACTTCAATAGAAGGATAAAATTTTAAAACCACTTGGAAGGCCATCTCTGCTAAGTGATTTTCCCAGGACAGTAGCCAGATGTAACCTAACCCAACACCATCGTAACCAGCAGAAGGTTGAATGAGCTGGAGCCGTGTGCTCCTCCCCCACAGCAAGTTTACACTAATACAAACTCCACAAGGAAAAGAACTTAGGAATCATCTCATGCAGAGGAGCAAAACTAAACCTAGTTAGGAGACCAACCACAACACAGTGAAAAGCTGCACTAACTAGTTCTTCAGACTATTAACAGACGATGCTGGTGTGAATAACTTGTATTTTATTCTATAGCCCTTATAAATAAAATCCCCCAATTAGTGTTTGCATCATCAGCTACAGGGTTAGTTAACACGTGGTAGAATGAGGACTTATGCAAGGTATAATGCGCATAGCACTTTACTACTATAAAAACAAGTTTAGTCTTTTAGCAGAAAACCAACTGGACTCTAAATTTACACACACCTTAATGACAGACTTCCCACCACTTGTGAATGTAAAACATCTAATTTAAAAATGTTGACACTACAATATATAAAATAGCTATTATAAATGCACATAGTGTATTCTATAGCTGCCAGGTTTACTTTTTTTTTTTTTTTAAGGAAACTGTAAGTTACACTGTGGTTAAGACTTGTATCATCCCCCTTGAAAAAGCCCACATTCTATCACAGTGATGTATGGTCAGACTTAACAGCCCCAATTGTTAAACACTTGGATCAAGTCATAACCAGTTTTATTGCAAAAGGACCCTGTACCCATTTATCAATTCTAGTACCTTAATGGCTACCCAACAAGTCATTAACATACAGAAACATGCGTCATGAGAAGCAAGAAATATCACCCATCCCTTCTGCACGTCAGCAACTCATCACTCCTGAGCAACAATGCTCACATCACTGAGGTCTGGGAACAGTCACTTTTCCCATTCATCCTGAGTGAAAGATGGAATGACTTAAGTACAAATGCAACATATTATAAACAATTTCTTACCAAAAAAGTCACAAATTAAACCAAAGTATTTTACAGAATTTACTACAAAACACCATAAAAACTGCCTTCACTTAATCTCTCTCTCCCCATATCCGGCGAGCCAACTGGATGTCTTTGGGCATGATGGTGACTCTCTTAGCGTGGATGGCACACAGATTAGTATCTTCAAACAAACCCACCAGGTGCGCTTCACTAGCCTCCTGAAGCACACCAAGTGCCGCACTCTGATACCTCAAGTCGATTTTGAAATCCTGGGTGATCTCCCTCACCCATCTCTGGAAAGGCAGCTTCTGAATGAGTAGCTCAGTCGATTTCTGATAACGACGAATGTCTCTGAGCGCCACGGTGCAGGGCCGTAGCGATGAGGTTTCTTCACCCCGCCGGTAGAGGGAGCGCTTTTCCTGCCAGCTTTGGTGGCCAGCTGTTTGCACCGGGCTTTGGCAGCTTTGGTGGCCAGCTGTTTGCAGGGGGCTTTCCTACCAGTGGATTTACCAGCCGTCTGCTTAGGTCGAGCCATTTTCTTTTACCCAACGCTGAAATTTTAGGCCACTTCTCAAAGCGCCACACCGCTTCTAGTGCCCAATGAAGAGCCGCGGTCGCCAAGCAAAGAAAGGATGCTTTCCCAACGACCGACCAAACTGCTCTGCCTCCATTAGAGTCTTTGGCATATGGTTGTTTTAAATTCTAAGACTGATAATTCCAGTATCACTACCATCTCCGAGTGTGGGTCTGATGTTTGCTCTGACTCTTTGAACTGTGTGGTTTTTGCCTTTTTTTTTTTTTTTTTTTTTTTTTTAGTCAGAGCCTAAGTCGGTCCCCCTGGGTAGAGTGCTGTGGCGTCACAGCTCACAGCAACCTCCAACTCCCGGGCTCAAGCGATTCTCCTGCCTCCACCTCCCAAGTAGCCGGGACTACAGGCGCCCGCCACAACGCCCAGCTATTTTCTTTGGTTGCAGCCGTCATTGTTGTTTGGCAGGTCCTGGCTGGATTCGAACCCGCCAGCTCAGGTGTATGTGGCTGGCGCCTTAACCGCTTGAGCCATAGGCGCCAAGACTGTTTTTTGCCTTTTGCTATGCCTGATAATTTTCTGTTCAAAGCCAGACATGATATACTGAATGAAAGTGCTCCTGTAAATAGGGTTTTTGTGGTGTGCTAGTGAGATGTGGAGGAAGAAGTGTTTGATAGTCCTACGATTAACTCTGGGACTTTGGGGCAGTGCCTGTGGCTCAACGGAGTAGTGCGCTCGCCCCATATGCCAGAGGTGGCAGGTTCAAACCCCGCCCCAGCCAAAAAAATAAAGTCTGGGCCCCTTTACTCCTGGTGGCGGGGCTAGCCGGGCGTCTGCTGTAGCGGCCGGGGTGGCGGAAGAGGCCTGAGAGGAGTCGGCGGCGGCGGCGGGACCCGCAGAAGCAGCAACAGCCACAGCCACAGCCACCAGCTCTCTGTCCCACGGCGCTGCCGCACGATCTTCACGAGCCGCTCACTCTGCCGCCCCCAGCGCTACCTGACCCCGTGAGCGCGCCCTCCCGCCGCCAGTCCCGGCAGCGCCCCTAGTTGTCCGACTCGCCATCGGCCTTCCGCACCAGCCGCAGCCACAGCCCCAGCCATAGACACAGCCACCGGCACAACCCCAACCTGCGCCGGCAACCTGGAGGTTGGGATGCTCTTGTCCAAAATCAACTCGCTTGCCCACCTGCGCGCCACCAAGCTGGCGCCCGGCAAGGAGACGGAGCCCCTGGAGCCCGAGTGCCAGGTGGGCCCACTACTGGGCAGCGGTGGCTTCGGCTTGGTGTACTCAGGCATCCGTGTCTCCGACAACTTGCCGGTGGCCATCAAGCACGTGGAGAAGGACTGGGTTTCCGACTGGGGAGAGCTGCCCAGTGGCACCCGAGTGACTATGGAAGTGGTCCTCCTGAAGAAGGTGAGCTGGGTCTTCTCCAGCAGCATTAGGCTCTTGGACTGGTTTGAGAGGCCCGACAGCTTCGTCCTGATCCCGGAGAGGCCCGAGCCGGTGCAAGACCTCTTCGACTTTATCACGGAAAGGGGGGCCGTACTGGAGGAGCTGCCCCGAAGCTGCTTCTGGCAGGCGTTGGAGGCGGTGCGGCACTGCCACAACTGCGGGGTGCTCCACCGCGACATCAAGGACGAGAACGTCCTTATCGACCTCAATCGCGGCGAGCTCAAGCTCATCGACTTCGGGTCGGGGGTGCTGCTCGAGGACACCGTCTGCACGGACTTCGATGGGACCCGAGTGTACAGTCCTCCATAGTGGATCCGCTACCGTCGCTACCATGGCAGGTCGGCAGCTGTCTGGTCCCAAGGGATCCTGCTGTATGATACGGTGTGTGGAGATATCCCTTTGGAGCACGATGAAGAGATCATCAGGGGCCAAGTGTTGTTCAGGCAGAGGGTCTCTTCGGAATGTCAGCATCTCCTTAGATGGTGTTTGGCCCTGAGACCATCAGACAGGCCAACCTTCGAAGAAATCCAGAACCACCCCTGGATGCAAGGTGTCCTCCTGCCCCAGGAAACTGCTGCGATTCATCTCCACAGCCTATTGCCTGGGCCCAGCAAATAGCCTTTCTGTCAGGTCCTCCCCTCCTTGTCAGATGATTAAGGGAGGGGACGCTTCTGTCTCCAGCTTCCCGAGTACCAGTGACACTTCTCACCAAGCAGGACAGTGCTTGATACAGGAACAACATTTATAACTCATTCCAGACCCAGGGCCCTGGAGGCTGCCTCCCAGCAGGGGGGAAGAGAGACACTCCAGGCGCCCTAGGCCTCAACCTCTCCTCATAGTTGTGGCTCTCTCCTCATAGGGGTCCAGCATTGCTGGACTCCCACAAAGTCTGGGGGTGGTGGGTGGGGCCACTGGGTCAGAGCCCTGCCACAAAACTGTTGCCTTCATCACAAGTTCTGCTGAATGCCGTGAGGGGTCAGGTAAGGGGGGGGGAACAGGTTGGGATGGGATAGGACTAGCACCATTTTAAGTCCCTGTCACCTCTTCTGACTCTTCTGAGTGCCTTCTGTGGGGACTCCGGCTGTGCTGGGAGAAATACTTGAACTTGCCTCTTTTACCTGCTGCTTCTCCAAAAATCTGCCTGGGTTTAGTTCCCTATTTTTCGACCCTGTCCCCCCTGACCCTTTCCTTCATATGAAAGGTGCCATGGAAGAGGCTACAGGGCCAAATGCTGAGCCGCCTGCCCTTTTTCTGCCTCCTTTAGTAAAACTCCCAGTGAACTGGTCTTTCTTTTTGGTTTTTACTTAACTGTTTCAAAGCCTAGACCTCACATACACAAAATGCACAAACAATGCATATCAACAGAAAAGCTGTAAATGTGTGTACAGTTGGCATGGTAGTATACAAAAGGATTGCAGTTGATCTAATTTTTTAAAAATTTTGCCTTTAAGTTATTTTACATGTTTTTGTTTTTCGTTTTGAAAGATGCGCATTCTAACCTGGAGGTCGATGTTATGTATTTATTTAGTTAGTTAGTTCGTTCCCTTCCTGCTCCAA
>CAUYRH010054828.1:0-15391 GCA_963574655.1 Perodicticus potto
TGCACGTCTGGGTGCATGAGTGAGTGTGTGGGTGTGAGTGTATGAGTGTGTGAATGTGTGTGCACCCGAGTGTATGAGTATGTGTGGGAGTGTGTGAATGTGTGTGCATGTCTGAGCGCATGAATGAGTGTGTGGGTGTGAGTGTATGAGTGTGTGAATGTGTGTGCACGTCTGGGTGCATGAGTGAGTGTGTGGGTGTGAGTGTATGAGTGTGTGAATGTGTGTGCACCCGAGTGTATGAGTATGTGTGGGAGTGTGGAATGTGTGTGCATGTCTGAGCGCATGAGTGAGTGTGGTGAGTGTGTGTGTGAGTGTATGAATGAGTGTGTGGGCGTGGGTGTGCTGGCAGTTGAAAGGAGGGATGTATGGCAATCACACGTGTGGGAACTGAGCTGAGTAGAGGCAGCTTCCTAAATGATTTAGGGAAACTCTGGTTTCCAGGAATTTGAGTAAATGCGGCAAAGTCACGTTCTGTATGAGAATCTGGGTTTATGAGCTCAGAGGCAGCATGGTATCAGATTTCCAGATTTAGAATCTTCCCACACCCTCAAACCCAATTCAGAGTCTTTCCTGTCCAGACTCTGTTTTTAGGCTCTCCGTGTGGGAGTGGCAAACACCAGCTACAAACAGCCTCTGTAGAAGGGACATCTTGGCAGCTGTAGAAACTTCCGTCTCCCCTGCTGGGAAGAGCAGGGGTCCCTCCCACCGCTGGGCGCTCTGGTCTGTGGGGAGGAAGGCTTTGTACTGGGAGGATAAGCACAGAGAAGCCCTGGGGCCTCAGCCTCCTCCTGACTGTTCTCTTTCTTCCCTGGAGTTTCTGGGGTGATGGGCTTGGGGGCAGCACCCCAAGGGCAGGAGAGTTGGTCTTCGGATTCCCAAACTGGGCAGGCATTAGTGTCATCGTGAGCTTATTTAAAAAGCAGATTACCCAAGCCAGTTCCCAGATGTGCATACTCAGAATCTCCAGAGGTGGGTCCCAGCAGGGTTATTTCTGTGCAGCTTCCAAGGGAGACTGAGGCAGACGTGAGTCTGTCTTGAGGTTTCTGTGTGGTTCAGCCCAACTCACCAGTGCAGCAAAGCAGGGTTTTGGGGCAGACACCTCCCAGAGTGGGATCAGTCCTTACACTCTTAGCCTCGGTCTCCGTTTATCCTTTGCTACTTTCTCTGACCTCCTAGCCCAAGGTCAGGCGTCCCTTCTATTTGGCCCCATAGCATTCTGACATTTTTCTATAATGACCCCATTTCACTGAATTATTACTTCTTGTTAACTTATGCATGGCTGTCATCATACAGTAAGAGGGCAAAGATTATACATTGTTTACGTTGTATTCCTAGGCCTGGCAGAGTTACTCAATGACAATCTTTTTTGCGGGGGAGGGTATCCAAACCCAGAGGACAAGAAAGGAAGCAGATGCATGGAAATAAGGACAGGAAGTATGATTGACACCTGATTGCCTGAGTGCTAATCCTAGCACTCTGGGAGGCCGAGGTGGGTGGATTGTAACATGTATTCGTCAGCAATTGCTCAATAATGCTGTGTAATAAGCTACCCTGGCACTCGGCCACATAAAACAACAGTCACGTACTCTCACGCTGTGACTCAGCAGGGCGAGGCTGGACTTTCTCCTACAGTTTCCAGGCTGAGCTCAGGTCTGATCTCATTCTGGCTCTCACCCTGAATGGGTAGTGGCTACCTGGGGCGTGTTCTTCTCCCAGCAGAGGTCAGAGATCTCCAGAGGCCAAGCCCAACTGTGAAAGTGTGTTCTGAGCTTCTGCAGGCATCATGGCCACCGACACCCCATGGACTGAAGACAGGCACGTGGCCATGCTCAATCCTGGAGGGCAGTTACCCCATCTGTGGCGTGAAGAGAGAAGAGCAATTTCTGAGCAATACCACGTATCAAAAAACTTAGTTCTGTTATCTTAATATTTTCGTCATTTCATGCCAGATGCTTCCGGTTTCTCAGCTCAGCCCCTGACACTACTCAACAGTCCCCCCTCCTTTCTCTTTCAGGAGAGGTTGTGGTGGGAAAGAAGGAGAAAGAGGCCCAGGGTTGGAGTCTGGGGGAGCGGCTGCAGCTCAAATGGGAAGGCCAAAGGTAAATTCTCCTTTACACTTTTGAGCTAACGCTGAAGAATGTGTACATTTCTCCAACAACTGATGATCAAAAACCAAAGTGTGGAATGCAGCAGATGGCAGGTGCAGAGATGTTTGAGTGGTTTCATTTTCCAGGTGTGGACGTGGAGTCTGAGTAGGGGGTAGTAACTTGTGCGAGATATAGAGCTCACGTGTGGCAGCCCTTGAGGAAAACTAGATAAATAATTCCAAATCCAGACCTCTGTTCCTTCTTTCTCTGTGGGAGTCACAAGGGCAGTATTAGGTACCACTGCCCTGGGGGCATTTTCTGGGTACTTGATCATGACAGAACAGCCCATGGACGCTATAGAAGCAGTCCAAACATTTGCATCATTACGTCCAACGGGGAGAACAGACTCAAGTTGCAATTTATAACTAGTTGCTTGGCATCCTGAAGCCACCACCTTGATGATTTTTTACCTGGCTACAAATTGTTTAGTGGTGGTGATATAAGTATCAACTCTCAACTGATCTATTTATTACATTTAAGAGTAAAAAAATAAAAAAACAAATGAATGATAGGTTTCGAGAGGCAAATGTCTAGATATTGGGTATATTGTTCATATTTTCATATATTTAATATTTGTTCTCGCTGGGCTTGGTGGCTCAGGCCTATAATCCTAGCAATTTGAGAGGCCGAGGCAGGTAGATTGCCCTGAGCTCACAGGTTCCAGACCAGACTGAGCAACAGGAAGATCCCGTCTCTAAAAATAGCCAGGCGTTGTGTTGGGCACCTGAAGTCCCAGCTACTCAGGAGGCTGAGGCAGGAGAATCACTTGTGCCCAAGTGTTGGAGGTTGCTGTGAGCTACAACGTCATGGCACTCTACTGAGGGAGACAAAGTGAGACTTTGTCTTAAAAAACAAAAAAAGTTTTTATTCTTTTCAATACCTATATATATTTCATGAAGAGTGAAATATTGGGTTGGCTTTATTGTGGGCAAAGAAGGTATGGGGAAAATAAAGGGAAGAAGTGTGGGGACAAGTTTGAGCTTGCATAAAAATAGTGGATTAGGAAAGAAACAATGAAAATGGCACTAAATGAGCCAGGTGCAGTGGCTCATGCCTGTAATCTCAGCACTCTAGGAGGTCGAGGTGGTGGATCACTTAAGCTCAGGAGTTTGAGATCAGCCTGAGCAAGAGATCCTGTCTCTACTAAAAATAGAAAAACCAGCAGGGTGTCATGGCAAATGCCTGGAGTCAGCGACTCAGGAGGCTGAGGCAAGAGAATCCCTTGAATATAAGAGTTTGAGGTTGCTGTGAGTTATGATGCCACAGCACTCTACCCAGGGTGACAGTGAGAATCTGTCTCAAAAAAAAAGCATTGAATACGTATGTTAAAACATCACCCACCTCTAACATGAAGCAGGTTCATTTGAGTCATGACCACTTGTTCTGGGAAGTAGCAGTTCCTTTTAATCACAGGTTCTGATCGTTCTGGACACAGTGCTGGGGCATCCTGATGTTCTGGTCTGGAGTTCTGATCTCATCTCTCACCACTGTATCCTCAGCAGTGGGCACAGGGTCTGCTGCATAGTAACCAATCAACATATGTTTGAGGGTTGATCAGATTAGGATGCAGAGGATCACAACAGGCCACCGCCTGCACCATGGAAACTAGAAAAATCTAAATAAAGTAAACAGCAAAAAAAGCACGTTTAAAAAGTCATTTAAGAGATTGCAAAGTAGCCTAAAGTTATAAAATTCCAGATAGAGACAAATCATTCCTGTGGGAGCTGAGATCAATGAGCATTTTTCCCTCTGTGGGCAGCAGGTGCATCTGAGACAGCAGACAGAGACCGTTGCTAAGGGAAAGAAGAAGCCAGGACCTCCTCCAGGTCACACGGGCTGGTAATGTGGATGGAACTCAGGAGGAGACTCACAGGCAGCCAATCCTCCTTGCCCTGCACCCGCTGTCATGGGATTGTTGAGCACCCGGGGGGTCAGGAGACAGAGAGGGGTTGGGGTGGGAGAGTAACTAAAGAAGGGTTTAGAGGGACATTTGTAGTTTTAAATCTAAGTGAACAATTAAGTTTCAAAATCCATTTAAAGCTTTCATCTCAAGAAAATATATAGGACATTAAAACAAAAGAAAGAAAATGAAGGAAATAATTATAAGACAGGAATTGGTGAAATAGAAGACAGACTTAAAATTGAGAAAGCAGTTAAGTCAAATGTTGGGTCTTTTAGAAATATTCATAAATTGTTCAGCAAGATTGAGCATGAAGAGAAAGACAGAAAATACAATTAGATCATTAGGGATGAAAAGGGGGGATCACTATAGATCCTGACATTTAATGGATAATAAGCTATTATGATGCTATAGACAAGTTTTATAAGTGATGAATTTGACAGCTTTATATGAAATGGACAAAGTATTTAAAAAGACCACTTATCAAAGACAAAGAAAAAATATAAAATACTTATTGGATAAATGAATATTTTATGTTGTGTAGCCGTGGACTTTTCCCAGAGTTTTGACTGAGCTCTTACTGGTTTGAAACATAATGTCTTTCACACTTGAATTTTCTCTTGCGTTGTTTTTACATGTTTATCCGGAGGCTTGGTTAGCATTCAGGCACTTCTAGTGTCATTGTGGACCTTCTGGCCAGAAGTTTTGGAGTCTCATCTTCTGCCCATACACTGAATTGTCTGGGCCTCTACATTTCCTTTTTGCCTTATACTCCATACAGAGGACCAGGTAGCTCATGAGAAAGGGACGTTAAACTTCTGGGAATTCGCTAATATTCTTGAATCTGTCATTTAGTCTCAGCTGCAGTCTCTTCAAATATTTATTTTGTCCTTCAAGAATTACAGTTATTTAAGTATAAAGCTACTTGGAATTGTCCCTTGATTCTTCGGTGTCCCATTCTCTTTATTTCCTGCTTTTTTGTCTCCTTGTGTGTTGATTGGGTTTCTATTGCTCTATCTTGAAATTCAATTGTTCTTTCCTTAGCTGTGTCAGGTCAGCTGATGAGTCTGATAAAGGCACAGTGTGGGGTTTTAATTCTTTTAATTTGTAACATTTTTTCTCTTTTATAGTTTCCGTCTTTCTTTTGAACTTCGCCATCTGTTCATATTCTAAAGCCTTCACTTAAAATTATAATTATTTTAAATTTTATTATAGAATAATAACAATATCTCAGCCATCTCTGAGTCTGGTTTTATTGATTTCCTTTTCTGCTGGAAAAAGATTGCTTCTTCTTGCCTTTTTGTGTCTCAAAATTTTTGTGTTCATGCCGGACATCACGTGTGGAAGAGCAGAGATTGAGGCAAATAGGCTTATAGCTTGGATTGGGTAAACTTTTCCTCCTACACTGTTAGTGTGGGATTGAGTCCCCGTGGCTAAAAGTCAAGCAGGGTTTGGGTTTCCTTACTGGAAGGTTATATGCAGTGCACCCACATTCTCATCGAATCCTCTAGTCTTACCTTCTATTTATGCAGGGGTCTTGAGGGCTGGGGGTTTCTCCAAATGTTCCTGCTCTACTACTCAGCTACAAGCCTTTTCTGTGTGCCTCTGTTACAGATAGGGTCTTTTTCCATGCCCTGGTCCTTCTGCTGGGGTAGACTCTTGTTTCTTGGTGCTTGGTAACCTGGTGATTGGGGTGATTGGGCTCTATTGTCCTGGCCGAGCCTTGGTCTTAGGCAGGCCTGTAGGCCAGTGGTTTTAGTCTATAACTTTCAAAGTTATATTGTCCCTTCTCCCCGTGGTGGCCACACTCTGCTTGTTGTCTCTGGTGAGACTTTTGTGGGAGAGCCTTAGTGGCATTGGTATAGGATCCTGATCCCAGCACTCTCTTCCCTAGAAGTAAAGGGGTGTGATTTTTATTTTCGCCTCTCTCCTAACCCTAGTGGGTCCTCTCTTATATACTATGGGAGATAGTCTTTTCTGTGCCTCCTCCAGAGGATTAAGCCTTCTTTACTGTCCTAGTGAAATCTGGTGTAAGAAGCAGCAATCTTCTTCTAAGAGACGAGTCTTTCCTGCAACTGTGGTTGCTTCCTTTTTCCAGGCCTGTACCACTGAGGAAACTATTTCCTGTCTCCTCCCCAACTCCTGATCTTTCTTTAGAGTAGCTGTTCTCAACCTGTGGGTCGTGACCCCTTTGTTCCATTTGTAACAATGCGGCAATTAGGAAGGCTGAGAACTGCCTTAGAGTATCTGCTGGATGGAGTCTGTGGAAAGAGCCTTCAGCTGGACGCAAACTCCCCGTGTCTGCCGAGGCACTGTATTCTCCTGCAGACCATACTCACCCATTAGTAACTCCTTAGAATTGTAGAATAGTGTTCTTCTGACCTGATAGTGTGGCCCTGTGCACACCCTCTTCTGGCGTGCACTCCAGGTGAGTGCCTGCTTGTGTCCCGCCATGCAGCTGCCTTCATCTCTTTGGATTTGAGGGTCCTTTGGGCGCCTGTACCTGCAGACCTCTGACTGGTCCAGGCAATGCTGTGATTTTCTAATTCGTCTGGCATTTTTCATACTGAGGGCAGAAGTGACGCCTTTTCTCTACCATTCCCCATCCCAGATGGAAGTGGAAAGCAACATTTTTTTCTCTATTCAACTTTAGTCTTTGTTTTGAAGTTTACTGTAAATATTTCTGGAAAAAAAATCTTGATTTCTTCCCAAATGTGACTTCTTTCCAATCCAGGGGAAGGAGATTTGGTTTGTAGTGCTGTGGCTGGTGAAGTTGGTAAAGTAGCATGCATCAGTTTTGCTGAAGAGAGAGAAGTCCTTGAGAGAAGTGGTTGAGTTTAATTTTTTAAAATTGATAGCATATTGAACTTTGTCATGAAAGGCCTTGGGATGACCCTAAATTTCTTTTAAACTTTACTGATTGGTTTGACCTATTTTATTGCCTTGTGGTATCAAGATTTTATTAACAAATATCTGAAATTACTCTTCTTCATGCCAGCCCCCGGGCCATACAAATAATCCTACTTTCATTTTTTACATATGTCCTCCTGGGACTATATATATTCTGGTAAACCTAGACCAAAATTAACTACCCAGAAATCACAATGCGGTGAGGCCTGGCTCATTGACCTGGCTTCTCTGGAATTCCAAAGCTGTGGTTCGTGTTCTTTAAGAGGCTATCACTTCTTCTTGCAATTTTCTCTGCATGAGGTTTTCTCTGTTGTTAAAGCACAGATCACTTCACAGTGCCTTCCAGCAGGGAGCACAAAGGAGGGACACTGCCCAGTCACTCTCCTGTGCTGATGGCCATCTCAAACCTGCAGATCAACTCATAAAACTGCCTTCAATGAGCCTCGCTGATGTCTAAGTTTAATGGCCACCAGAGTCATTTCCAGAATTGGTGATTTAGGATGGCAATTAATTTATAGTTAATTGGGTCTGGTGTTAACCACTTCAGCTGAGGCTTAAAGTTTAAAGAGGGGGGGAAAGAGGGAGGAAGAGGGCTTTGGACAAAAACACAGCCGTAGGACTCACAAAGTGCGTATGAAAAGTTAACACAGGAGTGTTTTATACCACTACTTCTGTGCAAGGATCCTTCACTTAGAGTCTAAGTCTTAGACTAATGCCCATGGTTAAAGTGGCAACATAAGCTTCTTTTATGTGACTAAAGGTGTTGGCTTTAATTAGCAGCGTTATTAAGGGCTGAGCAGCGTTATTAAGGGCTGAGCAGCCCTCTTCATTAGGCAGGAGACTTATTAGCAGCACTGTTCATGTTCTGGGCTTCCTGTGCAGAGGACAGACCTTGCAGCCACATGACTCCTGAGGATGCCCCAGGGCCTGGCAGGACTGGGAAGGTGGTCTAGGAGAAAGAGGGGAGTCTCCAGGCCTCCCCTAGTCCTGAGGAGCTGATGAAGTGAAAGCTGAGGCCCTTTGTCATCCAAAGGTCCTGAGACTAAGATGCCATTTACTCAGTCATTTGACACTCTAAGCAAGTGACAGGATGAACATTCTAGAAAACTATAACCAGGGAGCAAATCTGGCCCACAGCCTGATTTTGTCAATAAAATTTTATTGGAACACAGTCACACCCATTTGCTTTGTTTATGGCTGCCTTCATGCTGAAAGAGCAGTGCTGAGTTACTGCAGCAGAGACAGTAGCCCACAAGAAGTTTGCAAAGTCTTGTTCTAGATCACTGAAGCACCAAAACATTGTCATGATTTCAGGTGGAGATGCTTTCAGAACGTGCTGCCTATGTCATCCCTGTTTGTAAGGTGAGAATACAGGGCCATTCAGCGTAGGGATGAGCGTCTCCACAGCGTCAGGAGTCCTGGGGACATCGTGACGGGCTATGTTCCAGTGATAATCTTGAGCCATGGAGTGAATCACTGAATCCTTTTGTCTTTTTTTTTTTTAGTTTTTGGCTGGGGCTGGGTTTGAACCCACCACCTCCAGCATATGGGACCCAGCACCCTACTTCTTTGAGCCACAGGCTCCGCCCAATCCTTTTGTCTTTTTAAAATTATTTTTGCTTATTTTAATATTATTTTTCTTACTGTCGGGCTGTTAGCCTTGATTCTTGCTGCTGTCACATACTCTAGCCTCTAAAGGTCCTAACTCCTCTGTTGGGTGACTAATACGGTGATTCTAACCATAGCCACTTAAGAATGGGGTCCGCCTGGGGCCTGATCACGTGGGCCACTGTCAACACAAAGAGGGGGTGATGGTTCTCCAAGGGTCTGTGTATTTAAACAGAGGTGGGTGGTGACACTAACAGCATTCATTTTGCATTTTGCCCGGCCTCTGAGCACCCAGCAGGAAGGGCCAGAGGGAGGAAGGTGCCCAGGGAGGTGCCTGGTGTTTTGATGAGTGGAGAGGGCCTGATGTCCCCTGATAAGCAGGGCCTCTCTGGTCACCTCCCCTTCCTTCCCGGCACCCAGAGGTGCAGGGAAGCCACAGGGACAGTACTGATCTGAGTTGTGCCACTAACTCCTCATGTCAAACAAAGAAGGACCAGACAACAGGACCCCTCTGTTACTCGGAACCCTGTGACCAGGAGGTTCTCATGTGGGGCCAATCACACAAAGCCGTGGGCAGGACTCAGTGTGGACCCAGATGTCAAGACAGACCCATGGTCCATGTATCACGGGCCCCTTCCCTCCCTTTTTTTATGCTCATCTAAATTTTTTAGTTGGGTCATCTTTTTGCTTTTGGAAAACAAACGAACCTCTACGATAGTGTTTATCAACCTTTTTATCTCCTGGCACGCTTGGACCTATTGTTAAAATTCTGCAGCTCACTTAAACTTTGTTGATCAAAAAATAGAAAAGAGTAAAAAAAGAAAGAGAATAAACTTACTGTGTTTGAACTACTTTCAAAAATCATGTAATTAATGATCTTTAAAAATTTTCGCAGCTAGCCGGGCATTGTGGCAGGCGCCTGTAGTCCCAGCTACTCGGGAGGCTAAGGTAAGAGACTCGCCTAAGCCCAGGAGTTGGAGGTTGCTGTGAGCTGTGTGATGCCATGGCACTCTACCGATAAAGTGAGACTCTGTCTCTACAAAAAAAATAATAACAATAAAAATAAAGAAAGAAATAAAAATTTTCGCAGCACACTTAAGATCCTCTCACACACAGCATTTGAAAATCACTGCTCTGGAAGATGGTATCGGTGTTGCTGTGATTCTAAGTTCACAGGTAATGATGTGAAGGAGATTACCTGGGCATCACCTTCTGGCCAGTTAGATGATCCCACAAACAGGCCAATCTTGTCTGGTTTGCTAACGTCCAGGGCAGGTCCTCAGCTTCACTTCTTCAGAATTCAGCTTTGACGCTGCCCGGGGGGGGAGGGGCGAGGATTCCTTAAAGGCTGATCTGCTGCCTCTCCAAGGCTGGCGTGTCTCTCTGCCTGTGGCTCAGGCATGGGAGGCAGATGCAGCAGGTGCGCCCACGTGACAAACCTTATGCTGGGTTGTTAACTGTCAAGGGAAACGTGGCTGCACAGCAGATGCTGGGGACAGGCGTGCTGTCCTTCCTCGGGGCTGTCCTAGAACAGATGGCTTACTAGGAGTGTGGTCAGCACCAGGGAAGCTGCTGATCTCAGGTGGGTGGCCTGAGTCACTGTCACCCACCTCAGGGGAGGGTTTGCACACAAATTGTGGGGGTCTGTGTCATTTGCTAGGGCTGCCGTAACAAGGGACTACTGACAGAGTGGCTAAAACTACACACATTTATTTTGTCACAATTTTGGAGTCTGCAAGTCTGAGATCAGGTGTTGGCAGGGTTAGGTTGTCCCAAGGTCTCTCTCTGTGGCTTGTAGACGCTGTCTTCTCCCTGAGTCCTCACATGGTCTGGCCTCTGAATATGACTGGGTCCTGAGGTCCCTTTCCAATAAGGACACTAGTCACTTGGGATTGAGGCCTGCCCAATGGCCTTAATGAAACTTCATTGTGTCTTTAAAAACCTTAACTCCAACCAGCACATTGTACTCCATAATTGCATTAATGTACACAGCCATGATTTAATTGAAAAAGAAAAACCTTGACTCCAAGTACAGTCACATTCTGAGGTAATGGGGGTTAGGACTTTAGCATATGAATTTGGGGGATAACAATTCGGTCCACACCATGATCAAATCTAAGACACCAACAACCTTGCTCTAAGAATCCTGGGTTTTCCCCTCACATGGCCATAGCTGACCCACCCCTGATTACAAAGTCATGCCCTGATGCAGACAAGATTTCTTTCAGTGGGTCTTCTGAGTGTCCCCAAATTTTCCCATCACACATTGATGCCCTCCTGGTTTATTTCTGCAGACTGCGAATCACACCACTGTGTGCAGGCCCCATAACTGAGCTCAGAGAGAAGGGCCACTCGCAAATTCTTCAGGGAAAACCTTCCATCCTTCCCCCCACCCTCCACAAACTGCCAACAGGTATGACTATATTTCTTGTACATAATACAAGGAATATGAAGAATTATTAGGCTAGGGTCATGGAAACTACAGAGAGAAAAATATGAACAAAGAAAACATCTACTTCTGTGGGTGACGCCATGTTGGGAGGAATGCAGAAGGATCTTGACAGCCTTGAGCAGTGGACGGGCTCTGATTGGGGATAACTGTATAGTCGGGACCAGCATTATGTTTGACTCAGTTGTGAAACAAGATGAAGGAGACGCGGCTTCACGCAGGGGAAGACAGAAGCTTTGCATGACAGCAAGTTTGCTTCTCCGCTCCCTCGGATCAGGTGCAAGCTTAGACCCTGCAATGATCGGATTTTGTCTAAAATGAGGGGCAAATAATTTCATGTTTCTTGGGCCAGATCAGATGACTCTAGGGCTAATTCTTCAGACGTGTGCACCACACTTTATAGGGAATGGCAAAATGGAGTAATGTTTCCTGCAACTGTGTCCTGGGGGAAAGGGGTTGGAGAAAATGAAAGTAATTATGGAGGAAGAGCACGCTGGACCTGTCACGTATTTGCAGTGTTGTCAGGTGGGTGGTAGATGGCACTTGTTCTGTGTGGATGTAACATGAAGACCACGAGGTGGAAATTAAGAGGAATTTGATTATTTACCACTATAATAACTAATAGCTACATCGGAAGTTGGTGGCCTTAAACTGGAGATATGTAAACAGAAATTAGGCTTGGGGAGAAACTTGGAGATGTTGCAGAGGAGAATCAGTTATTTAGAATAGAACAAAGGAAAAGGCATAGTTAAAAAATAGAAAGCAATATAGAAGAAATAAGTCCAGAATATATTGATAATTGCAACAAACATGAACATGTAAATGAAACTACTAAAAGATGCAAAATCCAATTGGGTGGTGAGGCTCACACCTGGAGTCCCAGCCACATGGGAAGCTGAGGTGGGAGGATCATTTGAGGAGTCTGAGGCTGCAATGAGCTGTGATCATGTCACTGCACTCCAGCCTGTGTGACAGAGTGAGACCTTATCTCTAAAAATCAAACAATAAAAGACGCATGATATAAATTATATTGTTTATAAAAGTAAAAACATGAGTTGGCAAAAAAAGGCTAAAATTAAAAAGCTAGAATAAGATATGTCAAATGAATATTAACAGAAGGAAAGCTAGCAATACTAATACTACTAAAAGTAGCAATACTAATATCAGGAAAAAATATGATCCAGGGTTGATATTTTCCTCCTCCTGTACTCCATGCTGGACAACAAATTCTGTGAGAACAGGGACCTTGTTTGTTCTGCTGACAGCTAAATCTGGAGTGCTGGAACATTTCTTGGGCAAGTGCCCAGTGGATATTTGCTGAATGGTGGAAGGACTCCTAAGACTTCCTTGAGTACTGACATCTTAGAATGGAGGACATGGGAATCGGCCCTTGCCCTGGGTATCTCTTGTTGCATAACAAACCATCCCAACACTTAGGGGCTTAAAACACAAACTTGCTATTATCTCCTGTGGTTCTGTGGGCCTACTGGGCTCAGCTGGCTCGTTCTCAGTTGACTTACAATTGGGTAACATCCAGATAAACTCATAGTAGGTTGAAATTACCTTAAGTCAAAAATGAACTTAATTCACCTCACCCATCAAACATCGTAACTTAGGCTATCCTCCCTTAAATATTCCTAGAACACTTATATTAGCCTACAGCTGGGCAAAATCATCTGGCAACACAACACGCTGTAGAGTACCAGTTGTGTTGGTCACTCTGAAAGTTGTGTGACCAGCTGGGCACTGCTGTGTAGCATGAGTATTCTACTGCACTTCTCTGGCCACGGAAAAGATCGGAATTTTAACAAGTATGGTTTCTACGGAATAGGTAGGGCTCTCACACACCGTGAACGCAACACAGTGCGAAGTCAAGCCGGGGACCGTCTATGTACAGAGCCTTGCTGGTGGCCTGGGCTTCTCACGGCCAGGGGTAAGTGGCAGGAAATGGAAGCTGCCTGTCTCTTACGGCCTGAACCTGGGAATGAGAAGTCTACTTATGTCTCAAGTCCTGGTCAGAAGGTCCCAGAGCCCACCTAGATTTGAAGGACAAGATGTAGATTTCCTTCTTGATCCCCTCTCAATGGGAGAAGTGTTGAAGAATTTGTGGTCACAGATATGTAAATGAGGGGGACCTTGCGTCTTACCTCCACAAATGACAGCGCCTGACGGGTGATTTGCTGAGTCTGAGATACATCTCTTTGCAGGGGAGGAAAAGTCAGCATGGAAGAATGGAGTTCTGTTCCAGAATTTCTGCAGGATTTGTGGGCTGCCCAGATGCCCTCTGAGACCTTTGCCTAGTGCTGGCATTCTTAGGTGGGATCTGTAGTAACCAGACCAGAGAGGAAGCGGTGGTGACTCAGAAGGTCTTACCGAGGGGAACAATTTGAGGTCTTCCTCTAAGGATTGCACACTTTCTCCTCTCTTGCTTTACATCACTAAGCACTATTTCTCAAGGGCTGCCCCTCCTAGACAGCGCTGTAAGCCACCTGTCTTGGGGACTGTAATGCCTCCTATGGGATGAATACATCATGTATATGCTGAGACCTGCCTGCTTCACAAGATGGAATGGCCTCTGTGCTGTTGGGGTTCTTCCTCTCCAACACAACGATGAAATAGAAGAGTAAAGGTGGGCTTTTTGGTGTTTTTTGCTGAGACAAACTTTTAGATGTTGGACACATTTAGGAAATTGCCAACTAATTTCCTCTGACTTTTTACTTCCTTTTCTAAGGCTGCACATGCCCTCTCTACCCTTGATCTAAAGGTACTTGGGAGGAGCCCTCAGGTGCCTGGTGCAACCTCCCAGCCAGGCCTCAGTGGAAAGTTGCTCTGTGACCTTGACCCATAATCCACTGTCATGGAGCAAGACCCTGGAGCCCTTCTAGAAATTCATACTGCTTCACATGTGATCTGCCTCCCAGTTCCCAGAGGTGACATAGGACAATGACAGGGACAGTGTGAGGGGCTGTTAGAGGTCTGGGGAGGCACAGGGGCTCCCTCTGCCAAGACAACCTTGCCCACCTTCTGCCATCATAACTACTGTGCGTCCTTGGAACATGCTGCGGTTTGAAGAGTTATTTCTCTCGACCATTTCACAAATGATCATGATGACCCCCTAGAGAGGGGGAGCTGTGGACAGTTTACAGGGTGAAATCAGGAAGCCAGTGGTAGTTAGCTTCCTAGGGCTGCCAGAATGAAGTACAGCGCATTGAGTGGCTTCAGGCAACAGAAATTAGTTTTATCCCCGTTCTGGAAACCCAGAGAGGTGTTGGCAGGGTTGGTCCCCCTGGGGGACCATTCAGTTCAGGAGGATCCATCCCAGATCTCTTTTAGCTTCTGGTAGTTGTCAGCCCCCTTTGGTGTCCCTTGGGTTGAGGATGCCTCACTCCCATTTCCACCTTCATCCTCACGTGGCTGTCCTACCTGTAGGGGACCCCATGAGTCCTCTCCTCTCACAAAGACACCAGTCATTGGATTTCAGCCCATCCTATTCACTACAATCTCATCCTAAGCCATTTCTTAACTAATATCAATAGCGAAGACCCTATTTCCAAACAAAGTCATAGTCTGAAGCTCCGTGTGGACATGAATTTGTGAGAGTCACTATTCAACTCACTTCTTGTACCATATGGAAGTGCCGTGGAAGGTCACATAGAAGCAGAAAGTGTTTCAGGGTGGCCAGGCCCTGCTGAATCCTGTGAGATGAGTAGTGTGTGAACGAGAAAGGAAGGTGGGGAAGAAAGGGCTGGCGAAGAACCAGAGCATGCAGGTGCTCCAAGCCCGGCAGCCAGCAGTCGGGGGCCCGCACCTATTGGGATGTAGGTTTGGGGCCTCATTGTGGGAATGACAGACCTTACACAAGGAGGTTCCAGGACCAGGTGGGAGCAGGTGGCGGGAGGCCTTGATTGCCAGGCTGAGTTGTGCTTCCTCTGGGTCTTGGGCTCCTTTCCATGAGGGGAGACCTCTCCCTGTTCCCATTGGCTGCCCCAGGCTGTCAGACTGATGCTTCTGACCTCCTGAAGGCAGCTGGACATGGACAGGCAGGTGCAGACGTGCAGAGGTAACTCAGGTGACACCGTGTGTGTGGAGTTCATTGAAAAGACTGTCAGGGCTTGGCGCCTGTGGCTCAATGGGCTAAGGCGCCAGCCACGTACACCTGAGCTGGTGGGTTCGAATCCAGCCCAGGCCCGCCAAACAACAATGACGGCTGCAACCAAAAATTGGCCGGGCGTTGTGGCGGGCGCCTGTAGTCCCAGCTACTTGGGAGGCGGAGGCAAGAGACTCGCTTGGGCCCAGGAATTGGAGGTTGCTGTGAGCTGTGATGCCACGGCACTCTCTCCAGGGTGACAGCTTGAGGCTCTGTCTCAAAAAAAAAAA
>CAUYRH010054831.1:0-28810 GCA_963574655.1 Perodicticus potto
CCAGCTACTTGGGAGGCGGAGGCAAGAGACTCGCTTGAGCCCAGGAATTGGAGGTTGCTGTGAGCTGTGAAGCCAAGGCACTCTATCCAGGGTGACAGCTTGAGGCTCTGTCTCAAAAAAAAAAAAAAAATGGAGAACTGAACCTTATCTGAGGAAGACAATGGCTAACCAACGTTTGAAAAAATTCTTATCATCCCTGATCATCAGAGAAATTCAAACCAAAACCACCCTTAGATATCACCTCATCCCAGTGAGAGTGGCCCACTTCACAAAGTCCCAAAGTTGCAGATGCTGGCATGGATGTGGAGAGAGGGGAACACTTTTACTCTGCTGGTGGTACTGAAAACTATTACAACTTCTTTGGAAAGAAGTATGCAGAAGTCTTCAAAGAACTCCAATTAGACTTCCCATTTATCCTGCAATCCCATTACTAGGTATCTACTCAGAAGAAAAAAAATCATTCTATCATACAGACATTTGTACTAGATTGTTTATCGCAGCTCAATTTATAATCACCAAAATGTGGAAACAACCTAAATGCTCACCAACCCAGGAATGAATTAAAAAGCTGTGGTATATGCATTCAGCCATTAAAAAAGATGGAGACTTTTGTATTAACCTAGATGGAGCTGAAACACTTTCTTCTTACTAAAGTATCACAAGAATTGAAGAGCAAGAATCCAGTGCATTCAATACTAATATAAAGCCAGTACATGATCGAATACACTCCCACAGAAGAGAAAAACACAACTCAATTCGAGGTGGGGGGCTGGGGAATGAGGGAGTGAGGAGAGAAGAGGAGGATGGGGGATGGGCGTGATCCCACTTAATGGGCACAATATTAGGGTATATGGTACACCCTTTGGGGGCAGGACAAAAACACATGGAAAATATAAAAAATAAATAAATAAAATAAAATGGACAGCACAGATTAAAAAGGAGGTGATTTCGCGGAATGAGTGTTACATCTAGGGCAGAAGTATTTGAATGAATGTGTACTTCCAAATTATGTATTATAATTATACTACTTTAAATAAGATAACAGGGTTTCTTTCTTTTGCTCTAGTACTTTGATTCTAATAAAAATTTTAAAAATTTATTTGATAACTTTTGAAAACTTTACGACTACCTTATATTTATCATACATGTTAAATCTATTGTATAAACTATATCCTATACATAATATATAGTGTACGTAATCATATATGTATAGCATATGAAGTCATATATAGTAAATATAATTATATATAACATTAGTACATTATATGATAGGCATACATGTGCACATGAACATATGAACATAAAAATGAATGAATAGAGAAAAAGAAATGTCGTAGTATTAATAAATGGAGAAGGAAGATGGAAGGTGTTAAATAGAGAAGGAATTCTCATCCACTCATCCTCAGTCCTCTCTGTAAAATTAGGAATTCTACACAGTTTCTCAGATTGCTTTTTTATTATGACATACTATGAGTCCAAGAGACAAACTAGACATAAATTACTTTATTAGGATCATTATTTTCTTAATTAGAGGGATTACCAAATAGATATTCTGAGACTGGCAATTGGTCAGGCTTGTCCTCTTATTGTTTCTAAGGCTAGAATTAAACAAAACAAAGAAGAGAATGAATGGAAAACTCCGGGTACCTGTTCTGTTAAAAAGTTTTAACACAGTATGCCTTGTTGGAGGAATCCTGGAATCCTGTATTACAAATGTAGACTGTAAAATTGAAGTTTAGAAACATTGTTTTCTGAACAGTAACAGGTGCCTGCTACTTTCAGACGGTACTTTTTGCCCTTAACTTTATTTTGAATGAAGATAATCTAAAGCCAAGCGAGCTGATAGTAAGGAGGCAAAATAGAGTACCACAACATTTTCCTCACTTTTTAGCTTCATATTACAGAGGCTAAAATATCCGTCCTTACATTTAACACACTTAAAAAAATTGCCATCTAAGAGACTTATTTTATTTTATTTATCTTTTTTATTTTTATTTATTTATTTTTTTAGAGACAGAGTCTCACTTTGTCACCCTCAGTAGAGTGCGTGGTATCACAGCTCACAGCACCCTTCAACTCCTGGATTTAGGAGATTCTCTTGCCTCAGCTTCCCGATTAGCTGGGACTACAGGCACCTGCCACAACGCCTGGCTATTTTTTGTTGCAGTTTGACCGGGACTGGGTTTGAACCCGCCACCTTCAGTATATGAGGCTGGCGCCCTACTCACTGAGCCACAGGCACCACCCGAGACTTATTTTAGATTCCTTTAATTGACCATAAAGGAAGGGATAATAATTCTACATCTTCATAAGTCTATCTAAAATTGAAAAAAAAAAAGTGCTAATGTATCTATTTTGTTATGTCCTGAAATAAAACAGTATTTTGCTAATGCTACATATGACTCGAGGTCTTAGTTTCAGCTTCCAAAATTCTAGTTAGATTTCATTTTTTTCACTTACAGTTACCAATCAACAAGTACTCACTGACACACTATGTTCTGGATCGCCACCCTGAGATAGAAGGTGATACATATTTGAATTGGCTTTTGAAAGAGAGAATACTAAGAGATTTTTGAAAAGAGAGAGAAAAGGAAGGAACTCCGTTTAGGATAAATAGTAGGAGCGATGCTGGAACCTACATACTAAACATATATGACCACAAAATACATATTCACCATTTTATTTTACAAACTAACCATTTAGTGAGATTATCATTATCTTCTATTTCTATTTCTATGATATATTTCTGAAGGTTGTCTTCACAATCTCTACATTCTCTATATTTAAAAATTACTTCAGTAATCTGAAATAGTCATATTCCTTTAATAGGAAAATGATGACAAGATAGTCTATGTACGGCTAAAATCAAATCTCACCTCAGACCTTACTTTAAGTGGGAAGATACTACTTTTCCCTTATGAATTTTGGAAACAATATACAGTCATTTCAAAAAGCATAATACCAGTAAGAGAGTTTGAAAGTTAACACATCTTTATGAGAGGAATATAAAACAATTCTATGTCAGGCTTAGTGCATAGTTCCCATGATAGTGATAATACTTGAAAAAAACAGCAAGGCAAAATCATGAAGTATGCAAATGTCAGGCAATACAGGCAAAAAAAGTGTCATACATTAATCATAAATTATTTCATATAATTTCTCTGGCAACCTTTTCTATTCTTCTTACCATTGTATTAGCCTGGCTCTCATCACATCTTTGAAAATGTTCTCTTAATTGCTCTCCTTGAAAATTTTTCTCTAGATTCATGTTTCTCAGACAATAATTATTGAGTTACTTCATAGTTCAAGAACTTTCAATGGTCCCCCATTGCCTATGGAGTAAAATCCACATTTCATAACCCAGAAATTCAAATCTCTGCAACTATTAGAACTGGCATAATAGATATAGTAGTGAGAAGAAATGGGACGTTGATTTATCAATAACATTGATATCAGACACTGGGATAGATTATATATTCTCATTTAAAATTCACATAAGTTTTAGATGTGAAACTGTCATTTAATGCAATCTCAATGTATAAATACACTAAGGCTGATGGAGTTAAATATCTTCCTGAATCTTCTCAAATAATAAATAGAATAATTGAGGCTATGATTCCAAAAAGCGTACTCCCCCTTTCCAACAAAATGTAATGGAAACTCGTGTATACAAACATTAGAAGGCAGCACGTGGTGAGATTATAGTAAGAGCTAAAACTGCTTGGTAACTGGGTGATCCGTTGCCACAGACCCAGGGGTCTACCTGGAAAAATATCAAGACTGACAGAGAGGTGTGTGCAAATGATTTATGTATATTTCCAATTTAAATAATAACTGAAATGAAGAAAGTGAATGGATCAGTAAGGAAAGTCTGTAGACAGAAAAGGCGCAGAACGATAGACAGAGAATTGAGTGGGAGGCGGAGACAGCAGCCATGATGGGGTTGGAGAAGGAGCACTCGGGGACAATCCAGGAATTATAGGGGACCCAAAATAAGAACCCCCATGAGAGCCTTAGGATTTTCCTGCTTTTCCTACCAGTATCCAATCCTGGGCTACCAACCTGCAACAAGAATTGTTATCTTGATCAAGCTCAATCTTTTTTAGTGACCTAGAATTTCCTGGCAAACAAGATTCACAGGTCTCCTGAATAAAAGTAATCATTTGAAATAAAGACACACCCCCTCTGTAAAATACTTAGAAAAGTAATACCGTTCATCTCTTTTGTTAAAAATCCCATGGAGAGATAATTTACAAATACTTATTCACTAAAACTCCCATGGAGCAAACTTACAAATACTTATTCACTGAAATGATAAATTTAAACACTTAATGAATAAGAATGAATTTATTTTTAAGAGAAGACAAATAAAACTGCACCTTAATTTAAATTGACTTAATTTAGTCCTTAAAATTATTTCCTCCTCTTTATTTGCTTGTATGTTTGTACATACTTTACATAGAGAATATATTTAGAAATACATATGGACATACCTTTTCACACATATATGAAAAAAAAGCTTCATTTTCCTGTGAACATGAATGAGTAAAGGAACATTTCATCATATTCCTAAGATGAAAACTGCAGAATATTTAGAAATATCTAGATGAGTGTGATTGTTTAGAAAATATTTTCAATAATCCTTATGTATTCTATTTTTAAAGCATTTCACTTCTGTGAGACGTGATTTTATAAATTATTATTGACATACAATATATTGATGAGGATCCATAAACAAAAATGCCAGTTATGCAGTAGACTAGTTTGGAACAGTACTAAGAAAATTCAAAGAGTGATTTCCCATAAAATAACAAGAAGATTATTCAGTTTCACTCCCACTTCCTCAGAAGTTGAAGTGACCTTTGAGGTCCCCTTCTAGAAAATATTGATTAACACACTCGCTACTTCTCTGGAATACTAAGCTGTGGTGCAGAGAACTGCCGAGCAGATGAAGCAGCCTAGAACAAAGAGTTTCTGCATCTTGGTTTCTCTGCAGATGCAGAAATTACTCATTTATCTCTGGGCCCTACCTCAAATCTCTCTTGAGAGATGAGGCCTTAGCTTCTCTTAGGCCACTGGATTCTGTCAGAGCTGCACTACAGGCTTCTGCACGGTCCGCTGAAGCTCAGCATGCAGACAGTCGGCATCCAGGGTTCTCTCAGTAGCCGGGCAGCTCGTGGAGGGCAAGGTCAGCATTGCGGCTCAGAAGACATCCAGTCACTGGGCATGCGACTGTATTGTGGAGAATGTGTCTGGGACGATCTCCAGATCTTGGAGCGAGTAGATGGTGAATTAGATGAAGGAGACTAAACTAGAACATTCTGAAACAGCAGAATAGTGAACGCGTTTAACCCAAGGTCCCAAGAGCTATGCCTGGTGAGAGGGGTACAGACCAAGGTAGTGACCACACAGGGAGGAACTGTGGGCAGGGACATGGGAATGGGAGCAAGCCCATCCGGCAGCTAAAAATTACCTTTGACTTGGGTTGAAAAGAGAAAGAGTAAGAAGGGGAGAGGGTGTTGAACTCATCTGCATTACCTCCTGGGGGCCGAAGGGAGCATGCGATGTTACACAAGAGAGCAGCACGGTGCTAGGAGAGCCTAAGCCCTTTATTACTTGTTGTTGTGCTTCTATGACTGGCTGTTTCTTCTGTGACAATTAGTATGAAGGGTTCTGTCTGCTCTGGCTTCTCCCTTACATCACGATAGCATCATCTATTGCGGTGTGTCCTCACATTATTACTCTTTAACATACTTCTGCAAAAAAATAAGGTGGTGGTGATAATTATTCGATCCTATAACACCATTCTCTTTTCCAAGTATGTCCTCCAAGTAAGCTGCCAAAGGGCTGCTTCTGAATGAGGTGATTGGGACTGAGCAGATAAGGAATGAGGCAGATGAGGTGCGGTAGAGCAAGATGCAGATGGAGTGGGAATCTATCTACAGGCAACATGCATACCCTGCGTAAGCCAACCCAAAGGAACAAAGAGCTACTACAATATGTCACGTTGCACTTGGTTTGCCTGTATTAATTTGCTCCTCACAATTTTATGAGGTTAGTACTTTCAGGAACTCCAGCTAAATGATGAGAAACTGAGATGTAGAAAGGCCAACTCATTTGTTTGCCCACATAGCAAGGGGCTGGCAAAGCTGACCCAGGCTGCCTGCTTTACTGGCCCATCGTCTAAACCACTGCACCACATTCACTTACACGCTTAAAAGCCCCAGTTCAAAGTTGTACTAGTCAGAGGCTCTAAAACTTTCAGGTACGAAAGTCAGTGGCCTTCTTCATCCCTAAAGTATTGAGCAATCAGGATAATCTCAGATAATGAGCCAGAGTTTGTGTGATGTGGTGAAATACCTGGGACCTAAGAGAGAAGTCAGGGAGAAAGACAATACTCTGGGCATAATCTCCAAAGGGATAAAAGCATAATGCAAGGTAAGGAAGAAGGGGACATAATTGAAAATAGCCTGCTCAGAGAAAAGACCAAGATTATGAATAGGACTTTTACTTCTTTGTATTTAATATCACATGACGTTTTGATTGGACCCACGATAATAGTGAATTCTTTTCTAATTAGGTACTTTAAGGCACCAATCATGTTTTTTCACCTGTCTTTCATCTGTGACCCTATAACACCCGGCATGTCTCAGACACTCAGTAAATACTTCTTGAATTAAAGAAGAGAAGAAAGAGGAATTAGAAATAAGAGGACTTCAAGAACATGAATGTATGTGAAATATATAGATGAAGTGAGCTTTGTGATGAAGGAATATATACATTCCTGTTCTTTGATGAATGACTTATCTAAAGAAGTCATGAAACAGAAAAACAGATACCAGATTCTGAATGGATTTATTTCAACTCAAGTATTAGAAACTGTGTATTTTGTGCATAGGACTTGATGACGTGCAACAGGTGGATGTAGAAAGATACCCAAGTAACAACGATTTGGTCTTTATCCTTGAGAAACTTAGTATTTTTTTATTGGAAGAAGTAAGAGAGAAGATAATAGTTATTGAGGAATGGAAGAGATCTTATGAACAATGGGTAGGTCTTGAATGAAAAGCACTTTTCCAGACAATGTTTAGTGGGTATCTGTGGAGGTGGTAAGGGCGGAGGCAATAAAATACATAAAATTATTCCAAGTGAAAGGAGAAATTATGACAGCCAGAAAGAGCCCCACATGGAAAGAACACAGCAAAATTACAGGCCCATGTGCCTGGTCCATGGAGTTGATGCTGGTTGTTTCTGTTTATTGACTGGGAAATTTAAAAGACATTTTACTTTGGTCATCCTAATACACTACCTACTAAAAACACACAGATGTTAATACTGTTCGGGCATAGTAGCCAAAGACAAAAGGAGAAAACTCTTCATTTCTGATTCACAGACATAATAAAGGGTCACACATATACGAGTGAATGATTGTTGGCTTCATGGAGATGATGATTGTGTGACTGCTAAGTTCCAGCCGAGAGCAGACCTGAGCATGATTGTTATTTTTAATAACCTTTGAGCAAATGCGCAGAAGTTATGAAATGATTATTTACTGTACCCTATTAACTTTTGAAATGTGACTCAAAGTGCCATTTCCTAAAATATGAAAAAACCCATGTGAGTGACACACAAAAGGAGACTTCCAAACAATCAGCATCTGGAGCCTGGGTAGGGTTGGGTGGAGAATCCTGTAATATCTCAGACCGACCGAGTTCTCCGAAGGTTTACTGAGTACACATGTGTGAGCAGAGCATTCCTTCTCTATGCACGTTATTCCTGCCAAAAACTTGCCCTTTCTAAAACCCGAACAATGAATGCTTTCTGCCAAACCTCATCATAGCAATGTCTAAGACAACAATCCCCACAGCTCCGTGAGATGTGAATTGGGCCAAAGAAAGGGAATGCTATTGGCTCATCTGCGTATCCAGCAAAGACGTTTTCAAACAGCTACTTCACAGATGATAAAAACCTTAACACTTCAGAAGTTGATATAAGCCCTTGATTTGAATTGACTTCCCATTTTGAAATTATAAATAACTCATCTTACTCTCTTCCATCATGCTGGTACTTTTGTGGACAGAACAGTTGGGCTACTTTTATCGTCGATCAAATCTCTTCGGAAACAACATACACCGATTCGATTCTGAATTGGAAATGTATAAAATATGAAGAAACAAGACAGATGGCAGTGTGGCCAAAGAGTTAATTTTGATTTGAAAAATATGTCAAGTGTAAAATTAATAAATATATAATTGCACAATCATTTAAAGCATTTGTCCTCTGATAGGCAAAGTTGAACTCACAATTGCTATGATTTGAAATGATTATTTTCATTTACAAGGAATTTTTTTAAAAATAGTACTCATTATGATTAAGCATTCACAACCCATCATTACTTGAAAATATATTAAGGGGAAGTTAAAATGAACACATCAGCAACACAATAGTCTATGCAAAAATGTCAATGGCATAGATACCTATTATTCAAACTATGTATGCATTTTAAAAGTTTCAGTCAGAATATTCTATTGCTTAATTTGTCTGTTTTGTTAAGCTAAATTATCATAGGCAAGGTCACTTAAAATTTGTTTTCATTTGTTTTGTATAACATAATAAAACCCTAGACTTAACAGTCCAATGAAAATGTAAAGCATATTAATCATATTGATTTGAGTGTTTTCAGCCACTTCCATTGTTTCAGGAAATACAATGGGATATTACCAAAAAAAGAGTTCCCTTAGTCACACATTCTGGGATCAGGTTCCATGACTTTTTCCAAACAAGTTCTTCAAATGTGCTTTTTATGCTATGACTCACACAAACTAAAAACAGAGGGGGGAAAAAAAACAACATGCCTTCATATTCAGCAACTGCTCCAAAAGAACACACAAACTCAGCAGAAACTATAGTTAACTGTAAAGCAGAAAGTCGGGTCATTATTAGATAATTATAAATATGAGGCAACTAACAATCAAGAATGAGATACTGGCATATATAAAAGCTTAGATAGAGAAGAGAAAATGATAAGACTTTTGGTCCAACTGAAAAGAAAACTTCCTTAAAGACAGTAAAACTTATTTTTTTAATGTAGCAATTTGGAACACAAAAAAGAGAAGGAATAATTTGTGGTATGATATATGATATATATATATGTGTGTGTGTATACAGTGTGTGTGCTTTTATGTGTATTTATATATACATAAAAGAGAGAGAGAGACAGAGACGGAGACAGAGAGAAAGAGAGAAAATTGACATTTAGAAATCCATGTATACAGTTGTGCCCACACAATGATACTCTGGTGAACTACAAACTGCATATATGATGGTAGTCCCAATAGATATAATACCACACTCTTACTGTACTTTTTTTATATTTGGATAAGTTTAGATTTAAAAATATTTACCATTGTGTAATTATTTCCTACAGTATTCAGTACAGTAATATGTACAACTTTGTAACCTAGAACAATAGTCTGTACAATATAGCCTCGGTATGCAGTGGGCTGTACCATTTCGGTTTGTATGATTACGCTCTATGATGATTGCATAATGATAGAATCATCTAATGACCCTTTTCTCAGAACATATTCCCATTGATAATGGACCTATGATGATGTGGTGTATGTATACACTTATATATGCACACATATACATATAAACTGTACCTGAAAAATAAGAGGTAGAAAGTAAGATGGTAATCGTATATGCTGTCCCCAATACATTATCTGAAATACATCACAGTCTCAGCTTCTAGGAATTTTGGAGGAGGGTAGAGTTCCGCAGGATCTAACTTAATATTCAAAATCATCAGATATAAATATTAAACATGTAACATTTGTTGGAGAATAATCTTTAAAGTACTTGATGTAATAGATCGTTTCTGAGATTCAAAGAGGGAAAAATAGAATAGATAGTCCTATAGTCATTTTGGCAAGAATTTTAGAAACTCAACATTATCTAAAAGTGAAGACATAAGGCACTGATAATGGATATTCTCAATGTCATTAAAATAGCAAAGACAAGTAAAAAGAAAGCTTGCTTTTTAAAAAATATTTAAGATTGATTTACAGTATGTTACTATTATTAA
Organism: Perodicticus potto; assembly: GCA_963574655.1. Taxonomy (NCBI): domain Eukaryota; kingdom Metazoa; phylum Chordata; class Mammalia; order Primates; family Lorisidae; genus Perodicticus; species Perodicticus potto. Next base: position 10,088 of record CAUYRH010054831.1, read on the forward strand.
TGCATAGTTTTCTTTGAATGAGAGCTTAAAATAATGGCGATCTGGAAATTTTTACTAAATAAAATCTTCCATATTATTTGAAAAATAAGTAATCGTGAGAATAGCTAATTCACAGTACTTGTTTATTGTAATAGGATCTATTATATTTATTGTATGTATAATGAAAATCACTGCTACAATTTTTTAAACCTACAAAAAGTACACTTCATTTAAACAAGAAAACTCAAACTGTGAAGTATAAACTTCTCCAAAGCTAGTATTTAGTATGGGAAGTAAATTGAGAATTCTGAGAGTTACAAATACCTATCTTTGCATTTGCTTCTTTTAAATAGGGTTTTGCTACTTTTGCTTGTTTTTGTGTTTTTTAAGAGTCTGTCACCCTGGGTGGAGTACAGTGGTGTCATCACAGCTCATTGTAATCTTAAACTCCTGGGCTCAAGGTATCCTCTTTTTTGTTGAGACAGAGTCTCACTATGTCGCCTTGGATAGAGTGTTGTGGCGTGACAGCTCACAGCAACCTCAGACTCTTTGGCTTAAGCGAATGTCCTGCCTCAGCTTCCCAAGCAGCTGGGACAACAGGCGCCCACCACAATGCCCGGCTATTTTTTTTGTTGTCAGCCCTGGAGCATGTAGCTGGCACCCTAACCACTGAGCTACGGGTGCCGAGCCAGGAAGCAATCCTCTTGACGCAGCCTTCCCAAGTAGCTGGGACTACAGGCCTGAGCAAATGAGGCCTGCCTAACTTCTATTTTCAGTGGACATGGGGTCTTGTTCTCTCTCAGGGTGGTTTTGGACTCCTGAACTCAAGCAGTTCTCCCTCTGCCTTCCAGAGTGCCAAGAATTCCAGGCGTGAGCTAACACACCCTGCCCTCAAATACCTATGAAATAAAGTATGATATTTCAAAATTCCTTTATATTGGAATTGTATCCATTTTCCAAGAGACCATCTTTTGCCTTATAAAGCACTTCTTTCTTCCCTACAGCAATCACTTGGATATGAGAGGCAAAATATTACCTGAAATCAACATCAGCAAACACAAAAAGCCCTAGTGCCTAAATTTACCATGTCTGGTGTTTATGATAAGAATGAAAACCAAAAAAAAAAGTAAAAAGCTTAACTCTAATTGTATACATGTAATCAAAGAAAGCTAGATTATTTGGACATAATTTGAGATTTTTCCATGGTTAGGCATGGGGCTAACTGTCAGTAATATGTATGGGAGAAAAAAGGTTTCTATGGGAATGCTTAAGCAACTTAAAGGGATGGATCTTTTGATGAGTAGAGATTGGACATTGTTTTTAACTAGTTCATACATTCTGACATCAAATGTATACTGTTTGTCTCTTTACTAAAGCAAATCCAGATAACATATCTACCAATTTTATTAGTCTCACTTTTCCTATATAAGACACTTGAAATTACACTTGGTTATTTAGGTACCAGTTAGGTAAGGTCACTTCTAGAACAACTGTGATATCATACTCCTTAATACTTGTTTACAATATGCAAAAGATTGATGAAAGAGGTGTCTTGGTCTGTTCGGTGCTCTGAAAACAGAGTTTCTGAGACTGGGTAATTTATAATCAACAGAAATGTTTTGGCTCGTGTTTCTTGAGGCTGCAACATCCAAGACCCAGGGGGCAGCATCTTTCAGGGGCCTCTTCCTCCATCATCCCATAGAGGAATAGTGAGAGTGAGAGAAAGAGAAAAGTGAACTAAACTCATCTTATTACAAGGAACTCGCTTTTTCATTAATTCATTCATGACGGCAGAGCCCCAGGGCTTCATTACCTTTTAATAGACTCCACCTCGCAACACTATTACAGCAGGGATTAAGTTGTCAACATGTGTTTGTTGGGAAACATATTTCAAACCGTAAAATTCTGTCTAGGCTTTCAAAACTTATGTCCTTTTCACATACAAAATATGTTCATTCCATCACAATGGCTCCAAAAGTTTCAACTCATTCAAGCATCCACTCAAAAGTCCAAAATTCAGAGTGTCATCTGAATCATATATGGGTAAAATACAAGGCAAGATGCACCCTGAGGCAAATTCTTCTTCAGCTGTGAGCCTATCAAATAAAACAAATAACTTGCTTCCAAATTATAACTGTGAAACAGACATAGGATAGACGGTCCCCCTTCCAAAGGAAAAAATAAGAACAAAGAATGAGGGAAATGGTCCAGATAAGTCTAAAACCCAAAAAGATGAACATAATCAAAGCTTTAGGCTCCAACATAATCTTCCTTGACCACGTATCCTTTCATCTGGACATATTGAATTTGGAGGTGGGCCCCAAAAGCCTCAGGCAGACCCACCCCCATGACTATACTCAGCCCACACAATTTTCCTAGACCCAAGTCTCAGGCCTGCAGCTCTCCCAGGCCCAGGCTACACGATGGTAGTCTACACTTCTGTGCTCTGAGGGGATAGGGTGCTCTGCCCCAAGGCTCTGTGGTGGGTCCCATCCCCTAGGGAGGGCTTTTCCAATGGCTTCACCTCTGATACAACTTCTGCCTGGGTCCCCAGGCTATCTGAGACATCCTTTGAAATCTAGGTGGAAAAAGCCATGTTTCCACAGTTCTTGCAATATGTTCAATACTGTTACCTAAGAGATTGGTCACTGCCAACGTTTATGGACACTGGCAAGGTTGATGGCTTGTACCTTCCAGATCTATAGGTTGAGCTGCACCTGGGTCCACTTGAGCCATGGCAGTGCTAACAGAGGAGTGTTATGCTGGAATGCAGAGAGCAGAGACTTGAGGCAGGCCTGGCCAAGGTGCCCCAAGATTCCGACAACAATCAACAGAAATTATTGGCTCATAGTTCTGGAGGTTGGGAAGTACTTGATTCAGGGTTTAGTATCTGGTGATGGCCATCTTGCTACTTCATCCCATACCGGAAGGGCAAAGACAAGGCAAGAGAGAGAGGAAATGGGGCCAAAATTGTCCTCCTATAAGGGAGTCAGTCCTGTGAGAATGGCATTAATACATTCATGAGGGTGGAGCCCTCATGGGTCTAATCATCTCTCATCATTCCCCACCTGCAACACTGCTGTAACAAGAATAACATATTTTATGGGGGGACACATTTAAACCACAGCAAGAGGAAACAATAAAATACAAAATTAATCAATATAGGAACAATAGATATTCATATAACAGTGGAGTAATAATTTCACCTTCATTTATCTAGGTCACTTTATTTTCCTTGAAAGTAAAACAACTATATTTAAGATGCTTGATAGTTCCAACCATTTGCATATTTTATCAACATTCTCCTTAGTAATAACAGTTCCAGTTAAAGAGACCTAATTCTGTTTAATTAGAAAAACAGGAAAGTTTTTCCCTTTTTCTCTCATTTGCTCGTGAAATCTCACCAACATAATAAAGTATAAATCATTGGTTTTAATGATTTTAAATGTTAAACTGAGTTTGTTAAATATCCTTCAGAAGAAACAAGGGGTTTGAAGGAAGTCATTCCTAATCAGGAGACGACACATATCTTTAAGGAATGATACAGATGGCATGAAAAGATAGATTCAGATTTGGATAGATTCTGATTTTTCTAGAAACTCTAGATCGCTTCATTGTTGACTTACTTTGCCAGGGTAATTTTTACATCTTACTGAGCTTTTCAAAAGAATCATAAACTGGCCAGTGAAAGATTAGCTAGCTGGATAAAGAAGTCCTGGTTAATGACTATCGAAATTATGAATTAGCAACATGGATGGAAATGAACAAATACTGATAATGATAGACTAAAAAATAAAAAATTAAAATACAAGCAGGAACAGTATGCTTTATTGCATATATCAAATTTTTAAGAGCACTTAACACATTTCTGTGTTTAAAAATTTATATTTTATATAAATGTCTAGTTAGTGAAGTATATCTCATTATCACTTAAATTTCAAAATAATTTCAAAAGTAGTGCAGTTATTTATTAAGGTATTTCTTGGTTATGGTTAGTTTCTTTTTTGCTTTATCATTTTTTCTAGTAATTATTTAGGCATTTGAAGTTAAGTTGAATTAACATGCACATATATAATATAGACACCATAATTCAATCCTTCTAAAAAAATACAAAAACAATACCTTTTTGTAGTATGTGCTTTTTTACAAAGCATTTTTTTTAATTTATCTATATTATTGATACACATATATATACACACACACATACACATAAGGCACATATGATGTTTTGACACAGACATATAATGCATAATAATCAAAGCATAGTTGGCTTTCCATCACTTCAAGTATTTACCATTTCTTTGTGTTAGGAACATTCCAATTTCATTGTTTTCGTTATTTTAATACATACAATAACTTACTATTGATTACAGTCACCTGGACTATCATATACTAGATATTGTTCATTCTGAATACAATTTTGAATGCATTCTCCAACCACATGTTCAGCCCCTCTCCCCGCTACTCTTCCTAGCTGTGGTAACCACCATTCTGCTCTCTATCTTTATGAGGTCAACTGTTTTAAGTTTTAGCTCCTCTCATATCAGTGAGATCATAACATTTTTGCCTTTCTGTGCTTGTTTCACCTAATGCAATGTTCTCCAGTTGCACCCAATTTGTTGCAAATGATGGGATTTTGTTCTTTTTTATGGCTGGATAATATTCCATTTTGTGTTTGTACCTTATCTTTATTCCATTCATTTATGGACATTTTGATTGATTCCAAATCTTGGCTATTGTTAACAATGCTGCAATAAACATACGCGTCCAGATGGATCTTCACTATGCTGATTTCTTTTCTTTTAGATGGAAATATAATAGTGGGATTGCTGGATCAGATGATAGTTCTGTCTTTAGTTTTTTGAACAGCTAAGTATTCTCATATACTTTGTCTGATGTGGTAATTCCATACGTCCGTGTTGTACATTATCGTAAGCCCTCAATCTCTCATATTTTTTATGAAAGTGTGAAACTCAGATATAAGAAAAAAACTTTTTGCTAAAATCCTAAAAAGTAAAGTATAAGCCCTAAGATATTTGGTCTGTTTTTCATAGGCAATAAAAATATTCAAAACTGTTTAATAATTTACTAAACTTCAATAGTATCAAAATACGTTCAGCATTGGACTAATCTGAAGGCAGAGAAATCAGGGAGGAAAGAGTCCTTCTTTTCAAGTTCTTATGACCTAGACAAGCATCATAAAATAGAACTGAAAAAGTAAAGAAGGAAAACAAATGATTAAAAATTTAGACTCTTAGTTTGAAAGATATGACAAAGATACAAAAACAAAGAGGGATTTTGGCCAAGGTTTCCTGGAGGAAGGAAATTCTTTTAAACCATGTTTTGAAGTGGGAAACAATGTGATTGATAGCAGTGCCTATGCTAAAACCTTATTATTATTGTTGTTAGTACACACTCCACAAACATTGAATACTTCTTTTTCCTTTGAAAGATTATGTTGTTGAGTGTTGAAATACTTACTGCTTTATTTGGGACTCCGCATAGCTTCAGGTGCTTATGGGAAGAATAATAACTTTTTAAAGCAAGCCTACAGGGCTGGGCATGGTGGCTCATGCCCTCTGGGAGGCTGAGGCAGGTGGATTGCCTGAGCTCACAGGTTCAAGACCAGCCTAAGCAAGGGTGAGACCCCTGTTTCTAAAAAAAAAAATAGCCAGGTATTGTGGCAGGTGCCTTTAGTCCTAGCTACTTGGGAGGCTGAGGCAAGAGAATCACTGAAGCCGAAGAGTTTGAGGTTGCTGTGAGCCATGGCACTCTGGGCAACAAAGTAAGACTCTAAAAAATAGGCCTATGGTTACTTTTATTTATTAAAACAAATTATTTATTAATTGATAAGGATTCTTTCTAAGGAACATATGTTATTAAAGTATTAAAATCTCCCAGACAGAACAGCAAAGTTTAGAGTCAACAGTTGTTTTTCCAAAATGATGAAACTATAACAACCTAAAGACATAATAATAGTCGCTCAAGTAGCACCAATTGAAATGTTTTCCCCTTGAGATTGTGAAGTTGATATTTCACATACATAATAAAAATGTTGATGATTTAGCAGTAACTCTATTCAAGCAGTAAACAAACACCAGTCTCGGAGATGCCTAACAACTCCAGAAGGTATCTTCAGAAGCACCTCCCATTCAAAAGAATGGGAGGACAGAGTGAAGAGTAAGAAGGAAATACCATGAAGCTTTCTGCATTAATTTAAGTCCAATCCCAAGCAATGTCCTTCTTAATTATGGGGGAAAAAAATATGTGAGAGTAATTTAGCTTGATGACTAGTTTAAACCTGGGGTCTGATAGGCCAAACTGTCAGAAACAGTAGAGGATGTGGTTCCTTTGTCTCTTTAATTATTTATATTCCTAACCTTCCCTGTCACTCAAAGTAAATCCCAGACCTCCCCCCAAATAAAAAAAGATATACATTAAAAATTCAGTTTTTATTAGCTTATTTTTCCCACTGCAAAATATAAAGCAAATTCATTAGGTAACACTTACCAATGAAGGCAACTCTGTAAAAGGCAAAAGTAAAGCCACAGAAATTACTTCTATACTTTCCCCCCTGATTTTCTGCTCCTGTTGATTATAGTTTTCTGATAACTCCAGAACACTTTGCATTGCCCTACATTTTTCCTTAACCTCCCTTCTCAGAGTTCTCATAGTTAGCAGGAAAGTAACCGGAATCAATCCTTTTCTTTCCCTAATAGGCAACAGACTCTTACAAAGGTGAACCAGTGGTGCTGAATTTTGAAATTAGTTTTTAGATATTCAAGTCATTAGAATAAGGAGATAGAGGAAAAATTAGTCTCAGGAAATTTTTTCAATACAACCATGGGTCTGGTTTATTGTTCTTTTATTTTTTTCTTTACATTCTTAAAATTACTCGTAATCCCCAAAAGGCACAATAAGACCTATATAAATATACATTATAACATCATACACTTACGATTCTAGGCCTACAGACTAGATATGGTTCATATTCATCCTCAACCACGAATCCCATTTAAATTCATGGGTGTTCTCTACACATAAATAACAGACACGGATACCACATGACAAGTGACGTTGGAAAGGGCCTACCTTTTAGCAGGAGTAGGCAAGTTGAGGAAGACTCTGAACCGAGACTTAGATCCGGGTAAGGTAGTCCCTGTCTCAGCTCTGCCCCTTTTATGTTTGGACACATCAGTTGACCCCTTTGCATCTCATAACTCTCATCTTTAAGATGAAGATAACTACCTAGCTCCTGTCCCTAACAATGCGATGTTTAAGAATCATTATTCTTTGCTAAGTATATAAAAACCAAAATGAGTCATTGCTCACTTCTAACTCTGTCTGTTTTTTTATCAAATAAATAAATAACAGACGAGAATAACGACACTTGTCTAGCACTGCTGACAACATACCAAGCACCCGGGACACAATGGGGGTTTAATGAATACCCCTTCTCTTCTCTACTAATTTTCCATTTCATAGATGGGTAAATTCCATTCGCAGTGTTGGCAGTCCACGTCAGTAACATCCATTGTCTCCGGGCTACCTCTCAACCCTGTTCTTATCGCACCCCACATCATCTTCCTGCATTTCCTGGCCTTTCCATTCCAAGGGCCAAGGTCTTTTCCCATCTCCCTGACCTGGGCCATCCCTTTGTCGCCTGTCAGCGAGGGCTGCCTCTGGCCAGCGTTAGCTGCTGGAGCGAGCCTCAGCCACTCCCAAGACTGGAGTGGGGTAAAGAATCGCCAGCCGGGACGGGTCCCCCCCAACCCCATCCTTCCTGCTCATCCTCCTCCCTGTCTGGCCTCTGAGGAGGCGCAAAGGCATCACCGGAGTGATGACAGGAGGCGTTCTCCCTTCTCCACCCTTCACAGTTTTCTTTCCACGTGCGGAACCGGGAAGACTGACCGTCCTTGCCCCGGTGGTTGTCATGGTTACGCACTAGCAGCAGCGCGAGCCCTTCGACCTCCGCTCGCCCTCCGCTCCCTGTTGGGGAATCCTCCCCCACGCTCACCCCACCCCACCCGCACACGCTTGCGCGCACCTTCCGGAGACCCCTTTCTTGGCTAAACTTGAGACTTCACGTCCTCTCCCCTCTTCTTGTGCTTGTGCGTTAGCATTAACCTACGGGGGAAACCGGTGGAGAAAGTTTTGTGGAGAAACAGGAGTCCACGGGGAGACACTGCCTTTCATTAACTCTTCACTCTGAGCTAAACAGCGAACGTTTTACTTATTTAACGCCGGTGTCCACAGCGCGAGTCCGGGACCTCGCTGTCCCGGCTCTGGGCGCGCGGCTCGGGTCCCAGCCCCTGGATTCCAAGCGCCCGGGAGAGCGCGGTCTCCTGCTGCTGTCAAGTCCCCTCCTCACGCCGGGACGCAAGCAAAGCGACTAAGCCCACGAGGCTGAGCTCCAGGCGTCTGGGAGGGAGAACCAGACGGTGTGGAAAGCGGCCGCTGCGCTGCCAGGGCGGCCCATTTGCTCCTTAAGTCCAGGCGCGCAGGGGCGAAGCTGGGAGGGAAGACCCGGGGCCGCTCTCCGGGGTAAGCGCCGGCAGGAGTCAAACCCGGGCGGTTCCGGAGCAGCCGAGCCTACGAAGGGGTTCCCCGCCCCACCAGGGAGCGTTTTGCCCTAGCCTCATTGCACAGACAGCCAACTTCACGCTGGTGTCTGACTCCAACTGTTCCCTCTGGACCCCGAGGATACACATTTCATCAGACGGAGCCTTGCGATTCCCTTGCAAGGAAAAAGGCGTCGCCCATCCCTCTCCCAAAGCGCCACAACACAAACCACCACCACGCGCTCCTCTTCCCTTCCCCCAGCCTACCAGGAAAAGCAGCGAGCGAGAACTTAGATGCGCTTTGGTAAAGCCGCCCCCCGCCCCAGGGTCCCCATGGAACCGCTTCCCTGCTCGCCGTGAACCTGCAGCCGGCGGAAGCCACAGGGCGCGTTCGAGAAAGCGCTCTCGGCTGCCCCGAGCAGGGAAGGCTGCGGAGGAGAGCGGGGAAGCCGGGGGAGTGCAAAGCAAAAGTCTGCGCACTGCTGGCAGGCGGGGGCGAGGGGACTGAGCCCCGCCACCGCGCTGTCTGCCCCTCCGCGCACCGATAAACCGTCTGTCCCCGGAGCGCCAGCTCTCTGCCCTCTTCCGAGCGCCTTCTCCGTTTCAGGACGGTTCCTTGCCTCTCAGCCACTCCGCATCCTTACTTCGGACCCACAGCCACCCCTAAGTCCGTGGTCCCCTCGTAACACCGCGAGCTCCAGCACCCCCTCCCACTGGAGTAGCAGGTGACCCCAAACTAGACTTACCTGCTGTGAACTCTTCTCTCCCTCTCTCTTTTCCTGATGCCTCTTCGGGGAGAGGGGAAGGGGGTGCAGGCTGAGGTTGAACGAAGCTGCGACCTGGGGCACCGGCGCAAGTTCCTCTGAGCCGGAGCCCTGGCTGAGCCGCCGCGGAGCCGCCGGCGGCCCTGGCAGAGCACGGAGGCTTCGGCCGAGGAGGCCGAACCCGGAGGCAGGGGGCGCTGCTGCCTCCCCGAGCGCCGCGCGGGGACAGACGGAGAGCTTAGGCACCAGCTGGAGCTCTGGGGAGGCGAGGGGGGCGCGCTCCGGGCAGAAGGGAGGCTTTTAAGTTTGCGGTGTGACCACAGCAGCTGTCCTGGGAGAGACTCGGTCTTTCTAAAAAGGGGATGCTGAAAACGCTGGGGATTACCTCTCCCTTCCGATCTCCTCCCCCAGCCCCCGCCCCCCCTTCCTTCTCTGTACACCAGTCCTCCCCAGCGTGCAGAAGTTCCCTGCCTGAGCGCAGGCTGTGGGCAGTGCGGATTTAGAGGCAGCTCTGGCCACGGCCAGGGATGTTTCTCCGGACAGAGCGCCCTATCTCCACAGCAATCTCTGATGTCTAAGCACACTCCTGGGTGATGTGGGGATCTGTTGATTCCCTTTTCTATACCATAAAAAATTTTAAGGACTTCATGGGGATGATAGCCGCACACCTTGTCCTAAAAAGTCTGACCCTTCAAAGAGTACCTGTGTTCCACTATGTAATGCCTCAATATTCGGTTAATAACCATGAAAAAGTAAGCATGGGACAAGGGAAAGGGATTAGCTTTCCATTAAAAAACTGGCATCTGAGAAGGGCCAAACAGAAATCGAGAAAGGCGCAGAATGTAAGCCTTTCTTCCTTTTTTCCCTCCCATCAAACCAACAGGAGTATGTCATGTATTTTGTCTTTGGAAATTTCTTTTGTAGATTTTTGCACCTATATTAGGAAACTTAGAAGTATGTGGGGGGAAAGAGCAGGTCTATGTTTTGTGGAACCCGAAATCTACAAAATTTGAAGATAGAATCCTCTTTAAGAAAAACGGGGGGGGGGCAGAAATAGCTTATTTATACAGGTAGTACAAAAACATGTGACAATCAGAATCAGTGAGGCCATCCTCAGGGACATGAAAAGGGCCTGTGTCTTATTAGCTGCATGGTAAATCCTTTTGTGATGAGAGTCTGGGTTTATAGTCACAAACTTTGCCCTTAATCCCAAACATAAAGCTGGCCTAGGGTAGAGGCATAGAAAAGGAGCCACGGGCCCTGCATTGGTCAGCTTGATTTGAGAGTACAAGCCGTAAGATCCCCACATTCCTCAGCAAATGACAAGGAAGGGGGGCTTGGTTTGGGAATGGTGCACAGACAACTGCCATAACAAAAGGAGTGGAAGAGATTCTTCATCCAACCTCCCATGGGCAGCAGAGCGCTGAGGGCCACAGAGGCGAACATAACTTAGTCACCCATAGTTGATGGCAGAGCTAAGCTAAGGCGAGACTCAAGTTTCCTAACCCTGATCAAGGTTCTTGGTTTTCACTCAACCAACCAACCCCATAATTGTTCTATTTGGATAGAGCAAAGTTTTAGTCCCCTCAGACTATTTCAGCCTATAGCATTTTTTTCCCCTGAATGTTTCCTATCAAGTGATATACCACTCATTTTGTAATTAATCATAACCTTGATGTTCCATCCATTTTTCTGTATTTTTATTTGTTTAGATCACTCCTGCTTCTTCCAATTTGCAATCTCCTTGTCAGAACAAAATACTTTTTTGTGTGTCCTTAGGCTACACATATGGTAAATTTATGGTAAGTGGCTTTTGATCCTTTTAAATTCTCTATTTGTTAATTTTCTGGTTATTTTGTCAGTTTATTGGCCAGAATATTGTGTTTAACTAGAATTGTGGTTAACTCTGGATTTTCCCTTTTTTTCTTGCTGTTTAAATTGCAGCTTAATATCCTCAAACCAAATGACACTTATTCCTTCGCTACCATTTCAACCCTTTCCACAAAGTCCCAAGAGAATTAATCATTCCCTCCTGTTTTCCCAAAGCACTTTGATTTCACTACCATTATGATCTCTTTTCCTGTTATATAATAATTAATTCTACATGTGTCTGCATCTCATACAAAAGTGTTTGCTGTTTCATGTCATCGTTTTCACAGGCTCTATTGTAATGCCTATGAATTTGTATTAAACTGATTTAGTTTGAGGTACCCCTGAAATTACTGGGTCACCCTGATCATGCCATGAGAAAACAAAATCTGTAACATAGGTTCTGTGCTTGTCTTCCTTTTAAATTATTCTAGGGGCAAAGCAGGCAGAGTAAACTGCGTAGCCCAGAGTTGTGACGGATGACCTCAGCTGTGTCTCTGGCTTTGTAATACATACTTGAGTGTCCTGCATGTGGTAGGTGTTTAAAAATTATTTGTATGTTAAGTAAATTAATAAAAAGAGTGAATATGATGAATTTTTATTTACTGTATAGGATCTCACCAGGATGATTTTAACAACTCCTTCTAAAAGTTCAAGATCTACTCTCATCAAAAGCAAGTAAATAATCGGTCCTAAAGGGTTAATGCTCTGCCTTAATCCTTACAATAAAACCCAGGAGGAAAGATTCTATTTTATATAAGGTTTTGCTAAAATATAAGTGCAACGTACAATCTAGCTTGTCTTCCAGGGTGACTATTCAAGATTCAACAAGTGATGCTTAATTACACTGAAAGAGATATATACATAATATGCATATCATCAGTTAGAACTACCTAATTGCTGCTGGTGTGCCTGTTGCATTCTGAGAAAAATAAAACAAATAACTTGCAGATGCTTGAAAGAATCATTGAATAAGTGAACTGTGCATCTAGAGAATCCTGACTATTCCCTGAGATATCATACTCATCACCATCTTTATTTCAGCTCATGATAGAATCTGGTGTTTTTTTGCTTTTGTTTTTGTTTTCTTTGATAGAATCTGAATAAGACATTTTCACTATATGATGGTAGATATTTGCTTGACAATATGAAGTGCGTTATTTCTTAAAGGATTCCATTTTATTGCTAAATAAGGCTAAAGAATATAGTTACAACTGTATAATTTCAGCAATCATCAATCTTTGCTGGGAGTCATGGAAGAGGATGACATGGACGGGTGAAGGTAGAGTAGGTATATTGCAGGCTTCTCTAACTTCACTTATAGCTACCTCTGCCCAGAAAATAGGAGAAAGATAATTACTGGGTCCAGAATTTAAATCTAGCAGGATCTCAGAGGATTTGGCTGTGATCTCAACAGAAGATACACAACTATAGTTCTTTTTCCACAAAATATGCAGCCCTAGTTCTCTCTAAACAGACCTATATTCACAGGTTAAATGCATATGAATTTGCATGAATTTAATGGATTTGAAAGCAAGACTGAAAAGTCAATGCACAGAAACAAGCAAGGAAAACAGTTTTATAAAACAAGCATACATAGTAACTTTTTGTCTCATAACAAACACTGTACAAATGTTTTCTCACATATTATAATACTGTCACAGTTCTGTACTGCAAGATATGAAATGTTGTTATCCTCACCTGAGATACCTGGAATATATGTTAATTTATGTTTAATTGGAACAAGTGAGGGCATGAGTTGAAAGCAGTTCCTCTAGCTCCTAAGCTATTAGGTGTTTTCCTTTTATAAATGCCAAGTGTGTTTTCTCATCTACTTCGTTTGATCACTGCAATCCCCTCATCACTAGATCATTATATATTTACACTTTAAAATCTTTTGATAGGCTTGATTATGGTAAAGAACACACCTACTTTTATCTTTTATTTTAGCATTAATTATACATATATAGAACTCTCAGAAGTAAATGTATCCCCATTTCTCATCACCAAATAGAGACAGAACTTAGTTTATGGCTAGTTAATTGAAATGAAAGCAATCTGAATTTGCATCATACCTCCAAGTTATAAACACTTGTAACATCATAAATATTCATAAACATTCAGTTAGCAGCACAGTCCCTAAAACCTTCTGGCCATCATGTTATATGTGAGGAAGTCAAGGTCAAGGCGGATTTAGGGATCATTCAGCTTCTCTGACCCCTGCCTCAATGCCCTCTCTAGAACATTTCACCTTGTTATAAAGTCTTTCCTTAAGAAAAGAAAAAACAAAACAAAACAAAAAAAACACCTATTTTTCAAAACCTTTCCAAGCCAGAATCTTAAGGTTATATTTACTTAGCTGGGTTGGGGTGTGGTGAATAATCAAATTCAGCAGGAATGTGCTTCAAAATAAAAATAAAAACACAGCCCAACCTCTTTGGCCCAAATCCTGAGACCTCAGAAAAGAAAAACCTCCTTGACTATGAACATTCACTAGAAGTTAGAAAGGTTTTCCATGCCCGATATAGGAGTCTGCATAGCTATTGCAGAATGGAAGCTATTTCAGAATGGAAGAATTTAAATTTAAAGTCAGTTAAATGACTCTTTGTTTTTGATTTGTAACAACGTACTTATGTCAATAAACAATCCCCAAGGAAGAACTTTAAGGAAAAATAAATAACTTTCCTACACATCACATAAGAAAAAAAAATCAACTTTGTCTGCATTTTTAAAAAATATTTTCGTACCATTACCATTTCACTGTTAGTGCAGATTTTAGGTACAGAGTATTCTTCTAAGAATGGGGAAGTGAGGAGTGGATTCCTATGGTACCCAATTGAGGCAAGCCTTATTTGTATAAGAATGATGAAACGAAGAAAAATATGCCCTCTTGTGGCTTATTTGTTCTGGTTCACAACTAATCAACAGTACTCTATTATTTCCTGAAACCCAAACATACCTATATTCCAAGTGGAGTTAAACTATTTCTTTGTGCAGTAAATGGCAAGGGCAGGTCCATACAGACAGCACACAGGCATTCCAAGGCTTCTGCTTTGTTCGAGGTCATAAGCAGCTGCTTAGCCACAGTGAAATCAGTATCCCTGAAAAGGAGGGAAGGTTTTCCAAAATAACCCACAGATTTGTACAGATATTATCAGAATGCTTTCCAAATAAATGCATTAGATAGAATTTCTTTCCTAAATACTGAGGTTTGCTTTGGATAGACTTAAACCATCAGTTTCCACAAATAGGAGAAAATTCATGATTTCCTTTTCTACTGTATTTGTGCCTCTAGTATATCTCTGACTGTAAGCTATGGTTATTTTTTCCATTACAAAAGTAAGGGACATAATGAAACAGTAAAAAAAAAAAAAAAAAACAGTGACTTTGATTCTGTGCATATTTTTTCTTTCAATTTCCCCTAGTTTGCTCCGAAATAAGCATTTAACAAGTGAGTTACATCTGGTATTTGCAAATATAATTGATTTTATAATATCAGCAAAAAATAGCCATCATGTGTTGCTAAAATAGCCAAATGGAGATGAGTTTAGAGGGAAATGGCTTCTGCTGATCAAGAAAATGACTTCCCAATTGCACTTAATACAGATATGATTTTGATTATTTCTTTTCTTCTGCAGGTTAGTGATTCAATTGATATTCCTTTCTGGTTTCTTGAGCTGGTTTATGAAGTTGCTGATTTGTACTCTTTCTGTTTTTTTAGATGTGGGCATTAAGTGTGATACATTTCCCTCTTAGGAATGCCTTTGCAGTATCCCACAGGTTTTGATAGCTTGTAGCTTTGTTGTTATTTTGCTCAAGGAATTTAATGATTTCCTTCTTTGTCTTCAGCATAAGGTTGTTTAATTTCCATGTCATTGTATGGGAAAATACATAATTTGGAGCTGAGTTCTACTATTATTCTATTGACTCTAAAAAGATACAAAGTATAATTTCTATTATTTTAAATTTGTTGAGATTTGATTTGTGCCCTAAGATATCATCAAATTTGGAGAATGATCCATGAGCTGATCAGAAGAATGTATACTCAGTATTATTGGGGTAGAATATCCTGTAAATCCCTGTTAAGCCTATTTGTTCTAAAGTTGTGTTTTGGTCCATGATTTCGTTGTTTAGTTTCTGCTTGAAGAATCAGTCCAGTTCTGTCCATGGGAAGCTAAAGTCCCCAGTTATTATGGTGTGCCAGATATTATATTGTTCAAACCAGTTAGGGATTTTTTTTTTTTTTTTTACATATCTGGGAGGATTTTAATTAGGTGCACAGACATTAAGGATTAAAATGTCTTTTGTTGTATCATTCCCTTGACCAGTATATAGTGTCCATCTTCGTGTTTCTTTACTTTTGTTGGTTTGAAGCCAGGGTATCTGCAAATAAAATGGCAATTCCTGCTTTTTTCTGATTTCCATTTGCCTGAAATGTTGTTTTCCTACTCTTCACCTTAAGGGCTGCTTTGCCCTTGGAGGTTAGATGTTTTTTCTGAATAGAGCATATACTAATCTTGTGCCTTTTTATCCAGTCGGCCAACCCATGACTCTTCAATGGGGAATTCAAGCCATTCACATTTATTAAGAGAATTGATGAATATGGTAGAGTTATGTTCATCTTGATTTGTGGAGGCCGGTTGCTTACTTTTATCACTTGGGTCATTATGAAAGCTAAGCTTTGTCCTTTTGTTTCTGGGTGTCTTTACCTTGCTGGGGGTCAATTGTGATGCTCTGAGTGCATATACTGGGTCTGAGTTCTTCCTGTAAATCTAGTCTTATGGTGGCAAATTTCCTTAAGATTGCTTTGTCAGTAAAAGATACAATTTCTCTGTCAAATATGAAACTTAGTTTAGTAAGATACAGAATCCTGGGTTCACAGTTGCTTCGATTAAGATGGTTAAAAAATGGAGACTTCACATCTTTTGTATTTACCTGGAAGAATTTAGAGAACAGCTTCCTAAGTAAAATATCACAAGAATGGAAAAGTGAGCAAACAGTTTACTCAATATTAATATGAAGCTAGTAGATGAATAACTACACATCCAAATGAGAGAAAAACACATTTAAATCCAAGAAAGGGGAAGGAGAGTGGGTGTGGTAAGCTCTCACCTATCACATACAATATTGGGGTGTATGGCATACCTCGAGGATGAAAGTCTCATTTGTAACTTGAACTTTATGTGACAAATACAAACAATGTAACCTAATTGTATGTACCCTCATATTAATCTGAAATTTAAAATGGTAGAAATAATTAAAAGAAATGAAAATGACTTTCATGCAAACTGTGCTTTAAATAACTTAGTAACTAAATGAATGTCAAAGGTTTAAAACAGGTCTGGTTGCTGAATTTCTAGTTCAACTCTTCAATAATAATAATTATTAGCACTATTATTATGCAATGAAACTTAAAATTGAGTGATTTAAAAACACATTTACCATTTGACTGAGTTTGCTTTGTTCATAAAGTGGACCAGTAGGGCAGTTCTAATCTGCATTCTTTCATTAGAAAGTTCTGAGAAAAAGAGATGAAATTGTATCTTACTAATCAGAAAGAATAAATGCATGTCTCAAAATGTCCAATTTAATGCATGAAGCTACTTCCTTTCTAAGGTACAAG
The DNA here is from genome assembly GCA_963574655.1 of Perodicticus potto. Lineage (NCBI taxonomy): Eukaryota > Metazoa > Chordata > Mammalia > Primates > Lorisidae > Perodicticus > Perodicticus potto. The sequence continues at coordinate 26,884 of CAUYRH010054831.1, forward strand.
ATTATGTGGAATTTTATTGTTTTAAGCTCATTTAATTCAGTAAATATCTGACCCTTGAAGTACAGGTAAACTTTCATTAAAATTATTATTCGTAAAGAATATTCATAAAATAGGCCATCATTATTTATTCAATTTTAACTTAGTGAATAATATTAACAAATTACCTCTATTCCTACCTGACACTTCAATAAAATTATTGTTCCTTACATCAAGTAAACTTTTACTTCTCAAATTTTATCCTTGAGTTTTCCAAACATGTCTATAAAAAGCCTATGATAACCCATATATTTAAAACACATCCCTAATTTTACTATACTTAAAATTTACAATGAAAAAAAGCAGTTAGAAGCATTGGTAAAGCTCACAGTCTAGGGCACTGCTTTGTCAACCTTTTTTATCTCGTGGCACATTGTAGTTAAATTTCCACAACACACAAATTATGTTGATCAGAAAAAAAAAAAGTAAAAAAATTTTCGCAGTACAACTAAGATCTTCTCATGGAACACCAGTTGAGAATCACTGGTCTAAGGACACAGGCTTAACAAAAGACTAAGATACAACTATAAGACTTTGGAATGCTTCCTCTTCTTCCACACTTCATCACCGCATTGCTAAAATTTTATTACCAGAGTTCTTTTTATGTAGGATATCATTTCCACCTTTCAATAAGAAATTATAAGCCTTACTAATGGCAAAAAAACACAGTCTGAAGAGAGAGAGCAAGCATCAGAACCAGACTCAGATATGGCAGGAATGTTGGAATTATCAGACCAGGGATTTTAAAAACCTGTCATCAATATGTTGAGAGTTCTAATGGGAAAAGTAGAAAACATTCTAGAACAAATGAATTATGTATTCAAAGAGACATAAATACTAAAAAGAATAAAAAAGAAATGTTAGAGATAAAAGCTACAGTAACAGAAATGAAGAATGTCTGAGAGGCTCACTAATAAACTGGAAAATGTAGAGGAAAGAAACTTTGAGCTTAGGATGTGACAATAGAAACCTTCAAAAATGAAAGAAAAAAGAAAATAAGATTGAATAATAACAATAGAATATCAAAGAACTATGGGACAGCTACAAAAGGTATAGCATATGTATATAAATATTTTTTCAAAATGTCTCCAAAGTAACTTCAGACAACAACAGACAGATCCAGAAGGCTCAGAGAACACCAATCAGAATAAGGGCAAAAAAAAAAAAAAAAACTCTACATATAGGTATATAACATTCAAACTCAAGAAAAGGAAAAACAATCTTTAGGGAAGATGGCCTCGGGTGGGAAATCCAATTTACTTTTACAAGAGTAAAGATAAGAATTATATCTAGGTTGTCATCAAAAATCATGCAAACAAGAAGACAGTGGAATACTGTACTTAAAGTACTGAGAGTAAAATCCACCATCTTAGAATTCTGTACTTTGTAAAATCATCCTTCCAAAGTGAAAGTCAAGACAAATAAAAATATTCTCAGACAAAAGAAAAAAATGACAGAATGTGATGCCAGTAGCAAATGCCTCACAAAATATGTTAAACCCAATTTTTCAGAGAAGGAAAATGATATAGGTCAAAAGCTTAATTATCGGAGAATGAATACATGAATTAAAATAAATAATTTTTTATTTTTATTAATTTTAAATGATCTACACTCAATAAATTTAACACGTATCCTTATAAAATGCATTGTAAGTGTGATCTCACCCATTACCCTCCCTCCATCCATCCTCCCCCCCTTTCTTCTTTCCCCTTCTTTTCCCATTCTTGAGATACTTTGCTAACAAGAATATGTTCCAGCTCCATCCGTGTAAACATAAAAGAGGTAAAGACTCCATTTTTTATGGCTGCATAATATTCCATGATACACATATACCATGATTTATTAATCCATTTGTGGGTTGATAGGCACTTGGGATTCTTCCATGACTTAG
>CAUYRH010054832.1:0-10924 GCA_963574655.1 Perodicticus potto
AATCTTATTCTCAGATACATGTGGATTTAAAGCAACTAAAGTCAAAAAAGATAATGATGGTCACTTTATATTGGTTAAGGGAAAAATACAACAAGAAGACATTTCAATTTTAAATATTTATGCACCCAATTTAAATGCTCCAAGATTCGTGACACAGACCCTGCTTAGTTTGAGCACTACGATATCCCATAACACCATAATAATGGGGGACGTTAATATCCCTCTCTCGAAGCTGGACAGATATTCTAAACAGAAATTAAATAAAGATATTAGAGATTTAAATGAGACCTTGGAACAACTGTGCTTGGTAGATGTATATAGATGCACACTCCATCCCAAAGATATAGAATATACATTCTTCTCATCATCTCATGGAACATTCTCCAAAATTGACCATATCCTCGGACACAAAACAAACCTCAGCAGGATCACAAGAATTGAAATTCTACCTTCTATCTCTTCAGACCACAAGGCACTAAAAGTGGAAATCAACTCCAACAAAAATGCTCAACCTCACACAAAGGCATGGAAGTTCAACAACCTTATGCTGAATGACACTTGGGTGCAACAAGAAATAAACAAGGAAATCATTAACTTCCTTGAGTATAACAACAATGAAGACACAAATTACCAAAACCTATGGGATACAGCAAAAGCAGTCCTGAGAGGAAAATTTATCGCTTTAGAAGCCTACATTCGAAAAACAGAAAGAGAGCATATCAACAAACTCACAAACCATCTGATGGAATTGGAAAAAGAAGAATAATCTAAGCCTAAACCCAGCAGAAGAAAAGAAATATCCAAAATTAAATCAGAGATCAATGAAATTGAAAACAAAAGAATCATTCAGAAAATTAATGAAACAAAGAGCTAGTTTTTTGAAAAAAAATAAATAAAATAGATAAGCCTTTGGCCAGACTAACTAGAAATAAAAAGGTAAAATCTCTAGTAACTTCAATCAGAAATGATAAAGGGGAAATAATGACTGAATGCTCCAGGAAATACAAGAGATTATCTTTGAATACTATCAGAAACTTTATGCCCAGAAATTTCACAATGTCAAGGAAATGGATCAATATTTGGAATCACACCCTCTCCCTACTCTTAGCCCAGATGAAATAGATGTCCTGAACAGATCAATTTCTAGCACTGAGATAAAAGAAACAATAAAAAATTTCCCAACAAAAAAATGTCCTGGTCCGGATGGCTTCACACCAGAATTTTATCAGACTTTCACAGAAGAGCTCATTCCTATACTAAAGAAATTATTCCAAAAAATTGAGAAGGAAGGAATCCTCCCCAATACGTTCTATGAAGCAAACATCACCCTAATGCCAAAACCAGGTAAAGACCCAACTAAAAAGGAGAACTTTAGACCAATTTTACTAATGAATATTGAAGCAAAATTTCTCAACAAAATCTTGGCCAATAGATTACAGCTTATCATCAAAAAAGTTTTACATCATGATCAAGTAGGTTTAATCCCAGGGATGCAGGGTTGGTTTAATATTCGAAAGTCCATCAACGTTATTCACTGTTATCAATAGAAGCAGAACCAAGGACTATATGATCCTCTCAATAGACGCAGAAAAAGCATTTGATAAAATCCAGCATCCCTTTCTAATTAGAACACTGAGGAGCATAGGTATAGGTAGCACATTCCTTAAACTGATAGAGGCTATCTATGACAAACCCACAGCTAATATTTTACTGAATGGAGTAAAACTAAAAGCTTTTCCTCTTAGAACTGGAACCAGACAAGATTGTCCTCTGTCACCATTGCTATTTTTTTTTTTTTTTTGTAGAAACAGAGTCTCACTTTATTGCCTTTGATAGAGTGCCATGGCATCACACAGCTCACAGCAACCTCCAACTCCTGGGCTTAGGCAATTCTCTTGCCTCAGCCTCCCAAGTAGCTAGGACTACAGGCACCTGCCACAACGCCCAGCTCTTCACATACATTTTGATTAGTACTCTGCTAAATATTCAAGTGTGAACTTTTATAGATCTTTGAGTGCTCTATATAGCTCTCTGCTCTACAAATCTTTGTCCTGTGAAACCTAGACACATTTTTACTCTATACTCACAAGTCTATGTTCTCAGCTCTTTGCATCCTCTGTACATGTATCTTCCTGATTTCCTCATTCCTCTCTACAATAGTCTGAAAGCTCTCTCAAAGCAGCAGCTGGGGAAATTGTAGGGCTTGCCTCATTTGTTTTCCATCTCTTTGGGATCACTGTTCTTTTATGTTCAGGACCTTGAAAGCCACTGTTTCATATATTTTATCCCGTATTTTTAGTTATTTTCAGTGGTAGGATAAATCCAGTTCCTGTTACTCCACTTATATCACACACGAAATCCAAAGGCAATATTACTATATCAAGGTTGCACAACTACATTAATATAATTAATGACAAAAAACATGTATGGTAAAGTGAGACAAGTACTGATCAAGGAATCTATCCTGTTCCTACTACCTACTACCTGTGTGGCCTTGGACAAGTGACTTCACCTCTCTGAACTTCATTTTCCTCCTGAATAATATGATCGAACTTTTACCTCAAACATTTATTTAAAAAATTACATATATTTGTATTTTTATATACACATATGTGTTTTAAGTGGATAGATAGATTTAAAGGGAAAAAGATAATACACCTTGTGCCACGCCCTTTCCTGGGCCACAGGATATGACAATTAACAACACAGACTTGTGTTCTGCCCTCTTAAAGTCTAGGACAGTATTTGAGAAACTACTGCACTCTTAAAATTTTAATTTATTTGTTTACTTGACAAATAAAAAATTACATATGTTGGTTGTATGCAATGTGGAGTTTTAAAATACATATACATTGTGAAATTTAGTCAAAGATATGAAATATTATTATTAAGTATAATCACCATGTTGTTTAATAGATCTTCTGAACTCATTCCTCCTAAATAACTGAAATTTTGCATCCTTTGACCAACATTTCCTCAACCTCTTCATCCCAGCCCCTGATAGCCACCATTCTACTCCTTCCTCTTACTAGTCTCACTTTTTTGGATTCTACACCCAAGTGAAATCAAACAGTACTTGTTTTTCTGTGGCTGGCTTATTTTACTTTACATAATGTGCTTTAGGCTTACCCATGTTGTTATAAATGACAAGATTCTTTATTTTGTAAGCCTGAATGGTATTCCATTGTATTTTAACACCACGTTTTATTTATCAGTCCATCAATTGATGGACACTTAAGTGGATTCCGTATCTCAGCTATTGTGCATAGTGCTGCAATGAGCATGGAAGTGACATATCCTTTGGATACACACCCAGCAGTGGGACTGCTGGGTCAATCATATGGTAGTTCTAGTTTTAATTTTTTGAGCCCCCTCCATACTGAGAAACTACCACACTCTAAAAGAAAATTTTGAATGGTTTAATGTATCTTATTTCCTCTATGACTAAAAATCTTATTTACATTACATGACCCAATTCACGCTTCTCTCTTCTTCAATGTCTTCCCTTATACTTCCTGCTATCTCAGGTCTCAAAAAATTACACCACCTACACACACTCACCACACACACACATGCTTTCAGATACATACATATATACATATATAATTAATGTTACATGGTTAGCTTACTTTTCTTAAGGCATTCGTTAATTTATCTATATTCTCAACTAATATAAATTGAGTTCACACTCTGTGTGGTATCAAGGCTACAGTAAAGAAAAACAAATTATAAACAAACTTTGATTGCTTCTAAAAATGTTTACAATCCATTTCTAATATGTTTAACAGGCTATTATAATGTCAGTGTGCAACCCAGTACTGCAATACCAGTGGTATTGGAACACACAGAAAAGAGACCTTCCCATGTCTCAGGCGGTCAGGATAGTGTCATGTAAGATAATTTCTAAGTTAAGGATTAAATACAAATTAAAAGTTAGCCAGTCTGAGTTATGCTTCTGCTTAAGAAAAACTCCCACTTCTGCCAAATAATATAAAATCACCACAATTACCCAGAAATTATCAGACTGGGCAAAAAAAGAAAGACTCAGCTACATGCTGTTTGTAAGAATTGTACTTTAATGCAAATATACACTCAGATTGAAACTAAAACATTTGAAAACAACATATCATGTAAACACAAAATGTAAGAAAGCTGGATTAATTAGGTGAATTATCTTAAATGATGTTGGCTTTAAGAATATTATCAGAAATAAGAGGACATTTCATAATGATAAAAAGGAACTTATGTAGGAGGCATAACAATTCTAAATGATTATTCAGTTAATAACATTTATTTAATTTAAACAAAGAAATATTTGGCAAACTTACCCATGATAATTAAAGAACTAATTATAGTTATATATTATAATACCCCTCTCTTAGTAAATGACAAAAGAAATAGAAAGAATAATAATAATAGATAAGATTTGAACACCATCAACCAATTTGGCAAAATTGACATTTATGGAACAACTACAAAGTGCAATTTCTTTTCAAGTGTATATAAAACATTCACAAAGATGAACCATAGACTGTATCATTTTTAAAAGGCCTCAATAAATTCAAAATATTAAAACTACATAGATTATATTCTTTGATCTTACTTACATTAATCTGAAATCAATAATAAATCATGTAGCAAAATAAAAAAAATCATAAAACTAAGCAAAACACATCTAATACCTATGAGGCAAAGAAAAAAATCACAAGAAAAATTGGAAAACATTTTTAAGTGAATAATGGCAACAAAATTTGTGAGAGGCAACTATAATAGTACTCAAAGGAAAATTTATATCCTTAATGCTTATTTTTGACAAGAAGAAAGGCATAAAATAATCTATACCTTAATGTTAAGAAGCTAGGGGCAAAAAAGTATAAATGAAAACTAAAGTGAAATAGTGGAAATAACACAGATAACAAGAGACATCAGTGCAACTGATAACAAATAATCGAAAAAATCAACAAGGCAAGAAAATGTTTTTTTGAAAGGTTAATAAAATAAATGAAATCAAGCTATAATAATCAAAAGGGATAGAATACAAATTATCTGTACCACTATAGATCCTATGGACATAAGAGGATAATGAGATTATATTACAAACAACTTTATGCAAAATAATTTGACTGCTTAGATAAAATGGAAAAATTATTTTCAAAATCTATCTTACCAAAGCTAAAACGGGAAGAAACAGAAAATCTAAATAACTCAATTTATGTTTTAAAAATTAAACTCATAGCCAGGCTTGGTTATGCCTGTAATGCTAGCACTCTAGGAGACTGAGGGTAGTGGATTGCTTGAGCTCAGGAGTTTGAGACCAGTCTAAGCAAAGAAAGACCCCATCTCTACAAATAGAAATATTTAGCTGGGCATTATGGCAGGTGCCTGTAGTCCCAGCTACTTGGAAGCTTGAGACAAGAGGATGGCTTGAGCACAAGAGTTTGAGGTTACTGTGAGCTATAGCATCACAGCAGCCAACCCCAGGATTGAGTGAGACTTTGTCTCAAAAAAAAAAAAAAAAATTAAACTCATAATTTAAAATCTCACAGAGAAAACTCAAGATTCATATGGCTCTCCTGGTAATTTCTTTTTTCTTTGTTAATCTGTCCTTCCTTTCTAAATGATCTTCTGATGATTTCCATGAAATATGTAAGAAGGAAATAAGACTGGTTTTATATACTTTCAGAAAGTAATCACTTTCCAACTCATTTAATAAGGCTAGCATAATCCTGATAGTAAATCCCTAAGAGGCCACAACCAAAAATAAATTTATAGCCTAATATCCTTCATAAATTCAGGTATAAAAATTCTAAACAAAATATTGACAAATATTTTGCAATATTTGTCTAGCAATATAGAAAAAGGATAATATATCATGACCAAATGAGGCTTATCCTGGGAATGCAAGGTTGGTCCAACATTCATAAATCAATTGATTTAACTCATCACATTAACTGAATAAAGAAAGAAGATGTATGATTATGTTAACAGATGCAGAAAAAAGCATTAGACAGAGCTTAACATTCATTTATTTTAAAAAAATCTTCCAGCAAATAAAAAATAGAGGAATATTTTTTTCAATCTGACAAAGGGCTTCTACAAAAATTCTATGGCCAAAATTATACTTAATGATGAAATATCAAATGTCTTTCCTCTATAACTGAGAATAGGACAAGTTAATCAATTTTTCATATTTATATTCAACACCATACCAGAGGTTCTAGGAAGAACAATAAGGCAAAACAAAGAAGTAAAAGCATGGACATGAGAATAAAGTAAGAAAAACTATCTTTATTATGGACAATATAATTGATTATATAGAACCCACTAAAGAATCTACTCAAAAAAACTTACAACTACCAATAAGAAAATTTAGCAAGGGCACAGGATACAAATTTAATATCAATTGTATTTATATGCAAAATCAATTGCATTCATAAGCAGGAAGAAAAATAATTAAAAGTAAAATATAAAAAACAATACCACTTATAAAATTATCTACAAATATAAAATACTTTAGAGTAAATCTAACAAAAATGTGTAAGACTTCTACACTGTAAAATATAAAATATAGAGAGAAACTAAAACTGACTTTAAAACTCTAGGAAAAATAATCCTTATTCAAAGATCAGAAGATTGTATTGTAAAATTTCCAAGTCTATCCAACTATATCTTATCAAAAATCTCTGCAAATATGATAAATTAATGCTAAGATTTATTTGGAAATACAAAGGACTTTGAATAGACCAAGAATTTTTTAAAAGAAGAGCAAAGTTAGTTAAATTTTACAACGTGATTTCAAGATTTATTAGAAAGCTACAATAATTAATCAGAGTGATATATTTGAAGAATACACAGACAAAACAATGGAAAGAAGATAGACCATAAACTCACATATACGCAATAAATTTATTTTTTATTAATTTACTTAACAATTAACTAAGTTGCCCAGGCAATTTCATAGTAAATTATATTTTGTTAAGAAATTCTACTGAAAAAATCTTGGTGTCAATATATAGTAGTACAAATTGAGTTTTTACTCCTACCTTGCACAGCACACACAAATGTAAGCAAGGTAAAAGACAGACCTAAGCATAAAAACTAAAAATATAAAATTGCTAGAGGAAAAGGATGGAAAATATATTCTTACATTTAGTGTAGAAAAAGGTTCTTAGGATACAAAAGCCTCCATTATGAAAGAAAAGAATGGTAAGTTAGACTTCATTCAAATTTAAAACTTCCATTCTTCAAAATGCTCAATTAATAAAATAAAATATAGGCTCGGCTCCAGTGGCTCAAACCACTAAGGCGGCCCACGTACACCTGAGCTGGCGGATTCGAATCCAGCCCGGGCCCGCCAAACAACAATGACGGCTGCAACCAAAAAATGGCAGGGCATTGTGGTGGGTGCTTGTAGTCCCAGCTACTTGGGAGGTGGAGGCAGAAGACTCGCTTGAGCCCAGGAATTGGAGGTTGTCGTGAGCTGTGGTGCCATAGCACTCTATCCAGGGTGACAGCTTGAGGCTCTGTCTCAAAAATAAATAAATAAATAAATAAATAAATAAATAAATAAATAAAATAAAAATAAAATAAAATATAAGCCACAGATGGGGGTATCATAATACATATCTGACAAGTATCTTAAGTTTGGTATATATTTTAAAATTTCCATAGCTTAATATTTTAAAGTCAGACAAATTAAAAGTAGGCAAAAGTACACATTTATCAAAAAATATATGAATGGCCAGAAAGCATATGAAAATACATTTAACATCATTAGCCATCAGGGGAAATGCACATCAAAACCACAATGAAACAGCACTTCACAGTCACTAGAATAGTCAAAATTAAAAAAACTCACAAAGTCAAATGTTGATGAGGATATAGAGTCATGAAAACTCTCACAGACTTCTAGGGGAAATGGCAAAAGATGCAACCATTTTAGAAAATAGTCATACACCAGCTATATGACCTAGCAATTCTGCTCCTTGGTATTTGCTCAAAAGATATAAAACCATGTGTTAACAAAAAGTACAAATTTTTTTTTCATGGAAGCTTTATTCGTAATAGCCCAAAGCTGGAAGCACCCCAATACCTCTTTCGACAGGTAAATAAATTTTATAAGTGTAGTAAATTAATGCAATGAATTCAATAATAAAACAAAACAAAATTAAAAAACGCATCATAAAGGAATCTCAAAATCATTACAGTGAGTGAAAGAAGACAGAACAAAAGGGTATATGCTATCTTATTTTTTTTTTTGCATTTCTGTCATAATATTTATTTTTTATTAAATCATAACTGTGTACATTAATGCAATCATGGGGTATATAATGTGCTGGTTTTATATACAATTTGAAATATTTTCATCAGACTGGTTAACATAGCCTTCAGCTATCTGATTTTAGTTACATGAAATTCTAGAACAGGAAAAACTAAGCTACTCTAATAAAAAGCAGACCATTGCTAGGCAGAAAAAGAGTTAAGCTGGGTTGAGTGAGCGCATAAAGGCCTTTCCTAGGTGATAAAACCGTTCTTGATTGGGGTGGAGGCTACACCAATGTATTTGCTTGCCAGAACTCATCTGGGCACACCACCTTATATAAATCAGATTTCAAAAGTATTTTTTAAATTGTACCAGTCTATGAGAAGAAAGACTAAACAGGCATCAGGATAGCCTTTGCAAAGACTCGGAAGGGAAAAGATAGTGTTGCAAAGTGGCTTATAACTTTAATCCTCTTTAACCTACCCATGGGTTTTAACTGAATTGTACATTCAACAAGAGCCTCTCATCAGGCTCACTAAAATACATGCATGTATATTGTGGAATAGCTCACAGGGGCGTCCAACCTTTTTTCTTTTCTGTTGCACATTGGAAAAATAAGAGTTGTCTTGGGGCTACACATTAAACACACAAATGCTAACAAAAGCTAGTGAGCAAATCCAAAGGAAAAAAAGGTCCGCACATACTTTTGATAATATCTGACACCACAGATAAGCAAAACAGTCCTCATATAATGTGTCTGTGGCCTGTGGGCTACAGGTTGGACACCCCTAGTAGAATTTGGCTCTGGAGGCAGGAGGCCCAGATTTAAATCCCAGAAACATCTCTATTCTTATTAGGTCATTGTGAAAGCTTGAGGAATTATTTTCTTCTCAATGCCTCTTTTTCCTTATCTCTAAAACAGAAATAATAACAGTACCTCCCTTCCAAGGTTATTGTGAACATTACATGTGTTACTACATGCAAAGTATTTATTGCTCATCAAGTAATAAACATTATTACTTGAAAACAAGGTCTCTATCTCTCTATTCACTACTGTTTCCTGGTACATAGTAGATTCTCAATACACTACATTTATTGGTTGGCATTAAAAGGAAAAGAGCTCCACCTGTTCAATCTAGAAAACAAAGAAAGGGAATGTAGTAACTAGCCATTTCCCTTCTTCTGCAGCCCCTGGGCTAGAAAAGGATCTGTTTATAGTCCTGGCATTCACCCTGAGGGAAGCATCTCAACACCCAAACAGCACCAGAAATTGGCCTTCTCTGGTGCAACCACAAAAAGTAAGTAAATTTACTCTATGATCCATGGAGAAAATACAGGAATTAACCAATAATTTCAGTCTCAACAATCATATCTTGCTTAGCAAGCAATATTTAATTATTAATTGACCTGGAAATTAAAGCATTTTTGTACATTTCTCATTGATGAAGAAAAAAACTACTTTTCACTTATCCATTCAAAACAGTACACTATAAATCAAAATATTTCATATGGCTTCTACTTTTTCTTAGACTAAGGAGTTCATCATCAATACTAGGCTCTAAGAAAATCCCCCAAATAGAGTCAGAAACCTTCTCTATTTTTCACTTTCCCAAGGGTTTGTTGATTGAATTATTGAGAACTTCAAGTGTAGATATTTGAAAATAGTTCAGAATGGCTGTACCACAGAGGGTCAGAGGGGAAATGGAAGGAAACAAAGCTGAAGAGTGAAGAGCCCATAAGGGCTTTACTATGTCCATTTATTTTTTCTTTGCTTTATCCTGAGTGAAAGTGGTAATACCAAAGGACAACCATGGAGTTTCTTGAATTATAATTCATGTATTCAAGTATCTCCTATATTAAACTCTACTGTCCTTTTTGTAGTGCTTTTTTTTTTAACATTTTTAACCTTTTAATTGACTGATTAAAGAAAAATATATTAACATTATATTGTAAGAAGAGGAAATTTGACCTGTGGTTTCTAAGGGACATCCCAGTAATGATGTGCTGATGCTGTTTGTATGTATCACTGACAAAAAGGGCCATGCACATCAGTTAAACTTGACTACCATCCTATCTGTTTTTTTGTTTTGTTTTGTTTTTTTAATTATTGAATCATAGCTGAGTACATTAGTGCAATCAAGGGGTACAATGTGCTGGTTTCATATACAATCTGAAATATTTTCATCAAACTGTTTAACAGCCTTCATGGCATTTTCTTAGTCATTGTGTCAAGACATTTGTATTCTACATTTAGTAAGGTTCACCTGTACCCTTCTAAGATTCACCATAGGTATGGCCCCACCAATTACCCTCCCTCCACTCATCCTCCCCATCCCCTCCCTTCCCTTGCCCCTTTCCCCATATTCTTATTCTATAATTGGATTATAGCCTTCATATGAAAGCTATAAATTAGTTTCATAGTAGGACTGAGTACATTGTATACTTTTTATTCCATTCTTGAGATACTTTGCTAAGAATAATATGTTCCAGCTCCATCCATGTAAACATGAAAGAGGTAAACTCTCCATCTTTCTTTAAGGCTGCATAGTATTCCATGGTATACATGTACCACAATTTATTAATCCATTCGTGGGTTGATGGGAACTTGGGCTTCTTCTATGACTATATGAATTGGACTGCAATAAACACTCTGGTACACAT